>NW_019775824.1:372110-420566 GCF_001039355.2 Lingula anatina
TTTTTTCTGTGTGATTGATATGATGGACAATGGGTCATGTCTTTCAAACCAGGTCTTATTATGATATCAGTTTACTAAGGGCTATGGATAACAAATCAACACCCACAATATGCTAAAAATACACTGTACCAGAATGCATCTCTGTACACCTTTTTCACAAGAAGATAAACAGTGGATACATTTTTTAATGATAATTAATTCATATTTTAATTCTACATTTTAACATTGTTGGCTACTTCTAATTATAACCATATAATTAAGGCTACTAGTATATGAAAAGTACACTTATATAATCAAGAAGAAAATATTATGGCCATTTAAACTTATTGATGACTATTTTGTTTGTCCAGGTAAGCACATGTAATGGCTAGTGAAGTCCAGTATATTTGACCAAGTACTCAAAAGGTGGACAAAGTTACTGGAGTAATGATTGCAGTGCCTACCTGTTTTATTGATTGGACTAACTGGTGGTCAGGGAATGTTTACATATTGGTCACTTGACACTGAGGGGCTATTGTGGTCACTTTGAGAGTCAGGCAATATAATAGTTAATATATTAATGGTGTTTGTGGAGCTGTAAAATTCAAAACTTTTCAAATGTGGAAGCCATGTAGCTATGTAGTAAAAACATATACGTGTATACAGTGCTCTCTCTCTCTCTCTCTCTCTCCAGAGTGTAAGAGGGGGCTTTTTCTGAAAAAAAAAAAGTGAGGCTTTTGGATCTTAATTTTTTTATTTTTTATTTTTGCATATTTTGACGCAGAGCAGACATATTTCCTGTCCAGAATGGCTGTTCATATCAATCCCCTTGATTCAATCCTTCCTATAGGTTGGTCTCTCTCTCTCTCTCTCTCTCTCTCTCTCTCTCTCTCTCTCTCTCTCTCTCTCTCTCTCTCTCATGGTATATGTCATATTAAAAATGGCAAATTGCAGCTGATCTTAACTTGGAAAAATCACAGTGCCCTTTATTATGAAATAATAATAAATAATGGCCACGAAAAAGTGAGATATGTAAACCACAACAATAAGTAACAATTTAAAGGATAAAAAACCATTTCACTTAAAAACAGAAAACTTTTGACTTTACAGTTTGCATAGTCACTTAAACACAAAAAGAGTAAATGAAATTCAGTATGCTTGTTCACAAAACAGGTATTCTCTATTGCCTAATTAGTTTTGTGTTTATTTGCCCTCCCCAGTTTAACCAAATTTCACTTCGTTTGAAAAGCCCTATTTTAAGAAAAACAATTTCAGACATTGGCATCATTAACACATTTAATCCGAGTTCATGGACATTTAAAAATTATTGTATACAGTCCATTCAGGTTATTTTTAGTAAACCTTTCCACAGAAATCCTCTTTATGCACTTTGAGCTAAATTTACAAGAGAAAAGAATGAAGAAAGGTTGCTTTTTCATACACACATAACAGTAAACACAAATAAAAACATGCAAGCAAAGCTTTTTAGAAAAGTTGATAACCAACTTTTATAGAAGCAGAACATCTTAAGCATGGTTCTCCAAATCAGATGACTAATTGGATGGCAAACAGTCAAAACATGAGGATTATTGTTTATTTAGCCTGCATAACTTTATCCAAAGATAGTGTCTAAACACATACTTATGTTTTCTTGCATGCAATATACATAAAGACAAGACTACATTTATTGGTCCATTAATTTAAGAGCTTCTTAAATTTAGAACTGTGATAGCTTTTGACAGGTCTTTCTACAGATTTAAACTCAATTGGCCTTGTTATGTTTGAGAGTCCTCTTGGATTTAAGTGTTGGTTGAATTTTGTTCATGGCAGATAATTTAATTTCCTGTTTTACCTGGTACAGGTGCGTGGCTATAGGTTACCTTCCATGACCTTTATTTTATTATTTTGAACTAGTATTTGGTGATATGTTATTTCAATTTGCTGTTTTACCTAAATATCTGTTAGTTATCTCAATTTCATCTTGCCTACAGTGCTCCTAAGTATAGTAATAGATGATGAGATGTTTTAATTTCTTGCAATAAATCTGGAATACTAGTAGTTTGGTTTTTCTTTCTATTACGTAGGCAACATTGATTTGATACTTTATAAGTTTGCCCCCACATGGTTACATTCAGTGCTTCAGCAGTGTTGATGATGTTACCAAAGTAAATAAAATAGTTACTAAGGTTTTAATGCAGAGGAAGAATTTGCCTAAAAGCTCAGTAAACAAACTGGTTGTATATTTACCCCTGTATTGGGTAGTCTGTTACTGATAGTGAGTTTTATCTCAGAATATTGGGGCACATTCAGAGTTAAAACTTCCAGATAAGATCAATTTATCTAAAAGCTCTGTTTGAGATATATTTCTTGTTAGGATGCCAAAAAATTATGTGGCCAATAAAAAAAGATTAAGAAGGATGCCAAAAAGTTCTTCTATATGAAGTCATTATAACTGTCATTGTTGTTGTACTTCACAGCATTTACAAGTTGAAGTTGTTTTAGATTGTAATCCAAATATTTTTGTCTCAGGAGATTGCTGGGTTGTGAGAGTCCAATGAAATATTGATTGCCTAAATTGTATTTTAAATCACTTCTTTATTTTTTGTATGTGACATTTCTTGAGGTAGAAAAAAAGGTTTATTTGACAGGGGCTGCTCGGAGCAACATCAAAGTTAAAATGGAGAGCAATAATGTCCTTCTTTCTTTGATAATCGTTGGCGGTGTCAGGGTATCCAAATTTGCCGAAATGCTGCGAAAACAATTATGCCAGGTTGACTCTGTCTCCAGGTTATCTGCACTCTTTACTTCACTCTGGATAGTCTTGATACCAGGATGAATGGCACAAGTGATAAATTACAATCGTTATTTGTACAGGGAAATCAACTTTACGTCAGTCAGCAGACTGAATCAACATGGCTGACAACCTTTGGAGCAGCGGGGTTGCCCTGTTTTAATTCCATGGAGAAAATACAATATGGTAACCAGGGACTTGTTTACCTACCGGGTTGCCGGTGGTTTAGTGTCAGATAGACGTATTAAAAATTATGGCATAATATTAAAAAGACAGAGAAGGTGATATGACTTGATATGAGTGTTATATAAAGGTGGTTCCATTTGATTATGTCAGTAATTCACAAATCACTTACCTGGTGTAACTTGGCAAATTGAACCTTTTTTTAAATATTTTTTTAGGGCGATTCGATCATATTTTGGCCTCAACCTCATGTGACTCTAGATAAACTCTATAGTAGATGGCATTGATTTCTTTGATGATATACAATGATTTTTTTAAATGAATAACAATTTGAGGTTAACCATTAAATATGAATGATCTTTTAGTAAAATCCTGAGTAAAGGATTTCGTGTACGTACCTTTTTTCAGTGGTGTGAAAAACTTACCTTAAATTTTATTATTATTATTATTGCTAGATAATGTTGTTTAGTCTCGAAAAGAAGTTGTCAGTGTATTATTCAAAGTATCAACAATAAAAAAACACCCCCTGCAGCATAAGATTTATCCTGTGATTATAGAAACTGCTGCCTATATTGACCCAGTTGTTTACTTGAAAAAATTGAGTCCTTCCTTCTTTTCTGTAGAAAGTAGCAGATACTTAAACATTGCATTGTCAGTTTTCATGAAGAAAAGAAAAAGAAAACCTTTACCTGCAGGCAGTCCACCTACAAATATTTGCTGGAAGCAGTCTGCAACTTAAGCCAGTTAGGTCTTAGACAACTGACTGCAAGGTTTTTATCAGGCTCAGAAACTCTGCGTAATAATCATGAACTGGTTTAAACTGTATAATAATTACTGCAAGTGTATACTGGTTTTGAAAACATAATTTGTGGATCTATTGGAAAAGACTTAATATTGATTATGTAAATGGTATAGAGGTCTTGGAGTTAGAAAAAATGTAGGGCATCGCAGGACTTATTTAACAATGAAATTTATATCATGGCCCCACAATGATAAAAGTAATATTAATAATAAATGATGAATATGTTAGGTGGTCACCTGGCTATAGAATGATTTTTTGGGACAAATGATTGTGCTCAGTCTTAGTTGTGGTAGATGAGATATTTTGATGCAATCAGTATCACACCTAACACAATCATGTGGACTACTGCACCATTTTCTGTGTATACAACTGATTATGACCACATAGACACATCACTTAGACTCTGTGCTTTCTTGATCTTGATAATTTAAATGCATGAAATTTCAACTTTGAGAGAGTTGATACAAGAATTGTGTCAATATTATACCAGATTTGTTGACTTAACAGGTAACAAAAGACGTTGCATAATTTGGAGGACTTGTTTCTATTGACACTGGCTAAGCTGGGGATAGAGGGGTTTATAAAATACCCTTTTTTGTTGCAGTCTTTTACTGTGGCTTTTGAAATTTTATTTTTTCCTAAGCTGATACATTATAGCTGCTACAGATTCTTATGGCACATGTGTAAATAAAATGGCCTCTTGTTGTTTTTTTTTATGATGGCATTTCAACACTATTTATTTTCTGAGCTGTGCCAGATTAGGAAAATGTTTTGCATAAATGTTGCTTCACACTCAGATACAAATCCTTTAGGTAAATACAGCTTTGTGATAAATAAGAAAGAAAAAAAGTAGAAATATCTGAATATTTTTTCAAAACTATTTCTTGTGCCTTATATTAAGGCAAATGTTAATGTAGGGATTGTAAAGAATGGGGGGAGGGGGGGGGAGAGAGAGAGACCAAAAACGAAGAGAGGGAGGGACTTGGAGTTATCATTTTTAAGACACTAGCTGGCTTGTTGTTAAGGCCATACAACTTTCACTCTTTTGTCAAGTGAACAAAAAAAGTTTTTTTGCTATATTCCCTCTGCCATCATCTTCTCTTACTGGAGAATATCACGCAGTTGAATAAAAATCCTATTTATTTTGAGCCTTGCAGGTGTGCAGTTTCAGGAATACAGAATTAATCTTCTCAAGTTCTTGTAGACAAATCTTCTTAGGTGGATATTTAGCTAAGGGTTGACAACGAAACATTGTTTTCTGATCTGGAGTGTTGAACGAAGAGGACGTGTCGAGTTCTTCAGAGTTCTTCACGACAATGATCTCTGTGTCCAGGTTATTTGATAGCAGACAGAGGGATTTACCTCAAGTTTGTCCAGCTTTAGCAGTCTTTACATGGTCAAAGTGACGTTCATGTTTGCGGTCAGTTGGTGAAGAAGTGGACATAGTTACAGAATTTATGTCCAGTACCTGAACTCTGATCTGAATGTCAGAGTTTTGCGACTTTTAAACAATGTTGTGGTTTTGCAACAAGGTTTAAGGGCTGGTAGAATCATTCCCATGTAAGTAAATTTTGAAGCTTCTAGCAGAATTTCCTTTTGATAGTTGAGTGATAAGTTATCAGGTTCACTAGAAAAATGCTTTAAATTTTAAAGTTTTTGGAAACATTTCCCCAAATCAGAGTTAGTTTAATGTATTTCTAAAACTCTCTAAGTTCTTAGGTCAGTAAAACACAAACCACAAGCAACAGATTAACCTTGTAATGTCTTTGATTGTGACACCCCAAAACTTTTACAAAATCTACGGATAAATGAGAAAAACTCTGTGTTGTTTTGATAAAAGGAGTAGTATTTGGGTTGTGGCAACATTAGGAGGTTTCAATATTTTATGACATGAGTGCGTTCAGGGCAACTGTGACTTTTGTTCACTGGGTGAGAATAACCAGACTAAGAAAACATCCACTGCAGGTAAAAAAATTTTAGTTTTTTTTTTCTTATTAACCTTTTGGCTGTTGCCATACTGACACCAGGATATGTTTGAAGTTTGGCAGGAAAGGCTATGACATTAAGAGCATGCAACTCTTAAAACAAAATCCTTCTCCAAATGTAAAGCAAAGTATCTTTCATGATGTCAATGAACTCGTGTTTGATTGTTTTCATATTATAAAAATCACACAATATTTTAAATGAATTCACTTTATCTTTATCTTAACTGCTTTCATTTTCATGTATTTTTGATTTTTTGAAAAAAGATTTTATGTGTCTCCATAAAAGCATTATTTGTTCTGATAATAGTGAGTAGAATTTAATAACTATGCTGCCATTAAGTCAACAAATTCCTCCGGTATATTGAACCCAAGGATGTTGTAAACAGTCATAAAACTTCAGAGATTAGCCACAGCTAATTTAATATTTTAATATTAAAAGTCTTATAAAAAAAATGAAATTTGCTTACATTATCCTATAAACAGATTGCCTTGAATTGGTTGAATTTGTCTGTAATATGGTAAAAAAGAACTAAGGCATACATGAAAGATTCACTGAACATTGTAAACTTTTATGTTGCAATCGTCCAGTTGTAAACTTTAATGTGCCCATCCATCGGTCAGCTCAGTACTGTTCCTATTGGTCAAAATGTCATTAAGGTTTTATCGGCAAACACTTCAAGCGTTAACACCCAGCTGTAGTAGATAGAGAGGTATCAGTGTATCATTATTTCAATAGTAACAACTCTGGTGGTACATTTATATATGGTGAGCATTTGATCTCCAGTATAACGTTGTAGAGAATACACTGGAATAGGTTGAGCTACGTATATTTTGTTTCAAAACTGTTCTTGATTTATGAAAGGAATATGGATAAGAGCTTTGTTTATATGATTCTACCAGCCTCCTTGTATCTGTGGACTAATAAAAAAGGAATTATATGTGTAACATTTTACTAGATGAACATTTCTGTTGGAGACTAGTATTATAACCCTTAAAAACAAAAATGGCGTGGAGAAAACCAAGACCTGATCAGATGATGCCAGCACATCGCATGAGACGGATGTTTCGTCATCGCAAATTTCTGAAAGTTTTGGTGAGTTTCCAATTGAGAGATTTGAAAGTTATTTTTGTCTATAATGCCAGCTTTTTTCTTCCCCTCAATTTTTTGTCCTACACCTTGATTTCTTTTATTTCAGTACTTGCTGAAAGGATGTACTAGTACTTTGTGAGTTACTATTTCTTTCAAGTAATTTTTCTGAATGTCATAAAATGTATCTCTCACTCTGCCACTGAAATGATGGTGTACATGTAGTAAAAGGTGAGGCAAAAATGGGGTACAAAACAGGAATTTAACAATTCCAGTGAAGAATTTCATCCGCTGTGTTTAACACTAGTTTTAATTAATATGATAGTTTCTTCAATCATCAGTTAACATCAGTACTACTGTTCTCTAGTATTGCAGTGTTTTTCAGGTTATTATAATTGTTTCTTCAATCAACAGATTTGTACAGAGTTTTTTTTTTTAAGTACTAGTAGTTTAAGTCTAGGAGTGCAGAAATTGACAGACATCAAAATTCTGGAGAAAAAAATTAGCTGTTGATTGATATGAGTTTCAAAGTATCTAATAAATCCAACCAGAATAACACAATCCACCTTGCACAAATGACATTATCCTCTGAACTATGAGGTAACTCAGTGTGAACTGAACTCATCTGTATTCATACTTCACCTGTTTAATAATCACTTTCTACCTGGGTGGTACTTAGACTTAAATAGAAATCAAGACCTTTTTAACTCATGTCATGATACCTAAGGTGTGTGTGCTTCACGGGACGAAGTTCATAAAAAAAGAACTTGATTGTATTCAGTGACATTTAGATTCCTGATCTGTGCACAAGACTTGAATCTCAACATCAGGTGGTGAATGATTTTGAGGTTGGGTTCTATTTCTGGTTTAGACCATGGCTGTTCCAGGGCCTCCGAGCCATGGTGGAAAATTCTGAAGCAACCTGCTCTTGAGGAAAAAAAGATTTGCTGGGTATATTTTTAAAAAATACATTTGATCAAAAGGAAAATTCTGTTAACTAGTCTTAATTGGACGTTTGGAACCATGTCAAACATTAACTCTGGTTACCTTAGCGACAGGATTAAGATGAGAAGGGGTACTAGAGAAACAAGGGCATCTTTTCTTATGGTAGGTGCATGTTTGTTCCATAATGGCTGCAAAAATAGGTATGCTTTGTTCAAACTTCGTTCATACTTGAGGGTTTCATTTAATGCTTTTCTCTTTTCTTGTTTGTTTCATTTGAAGTTGTTTCATTTGATGCCTTTTTTCCTGCTTTGTTTCTTTTTTATTTATCAATTCTTGTGGGAGAGAAATATTGAACTATTGTAAAATCCTGATAGAACTCGGAGCATAAAATATGTCCTCTAATAGTTCAGATTAGGGAAGATCAAAGAAAAGACTTGAAGCATGTCACACTGTTTTTTTTAACATGGAATAATATAATTTAGCAATACATTCTGTATGGACACTTTGAGAGATTGTCAGCCTAATACTCTGGTTATTACTTATAAGAGACTAAACTGAGTCTCTGGCACAGTTAATATGTGGAAAAAACTTGTGAAATGCAGTAGGTTCCCCCGTAGTAAAGTACGTAATATTTGAGGACCTGTCACAGTGATCCAGATGGGACGGTACTGCAGCTGTATTTGTGTGTTTAATGTCATATCTTAGGAGGTCTGTTTTCACTTATTAATTTTTACTGCTGTTTTTTAATTTACACCTTGGTGACATATTTGTGCTGAGTTGTAGACATTAAATAAAAAATAATAAATCTGCATACACTTTGACGTCAAACATGGCCTGGATGTATTTTCACATCAGCTGGAAGGATATACAAAAGTTTAGGAGAAATATTTACCCATTTAAGAAATGTTCCTCTTTTGATAACAGCCCAAATGAAAAATCACAACAGTACAATATTGCCTTACTATCCCAACAAGAACACAAAAGCAGATACAATCACTTTTCAACACATACACACATTGCCTATTCCCTTGAAGGTTAGACACACAGACTTGAATAACAGGTGAATCAGAAGGAGAAATCATTTACGACTTAGTTTTCCATCTATTGCCAAAAGCACACTGGCCTCCAATGTTCCGTTCCTCTTTCAACAATACAGGTTATTGCTCTAACAGGTAAACACAGTAAACATTGCATTGTATCCGAGATAGCCCATGTAGCTAATAGGCAGTCTTGGTATTGGCAAGTTCAGTGTCGTTATTGATCTATTAGCCTTACGCTGTGTTAAATTGAGCCTGTCTGGTTGAATGAGTCCTTGGTTACAGCCTGGGACGACGGTTTATGAGGACTGCACGGCACATGTGGCTGCATGCTTGACGTCTGATGGATTTCTACAATGTAGAACCAGCTATGACAATGTTAATATATTCCAAGTGACAGATGATTTGTATTTGTATGGATTGACATTGTTTAATTGTTAGTTACTCTTAGTAATAATGAAGGGATATCAGAAGAATCAGCAATACAAGCCTCAGAGGGAATACAGACCACTATAAGCAAGGTGTTTTTTATCGACTGCGAATGCTCTTGACAGCGTTCAAGTCTTTTTGTGTCCATATTGTCTGTGACAGCAGCAAGAGTCATTCTGAGTTGGTTAGTCGGGCCACCTGCTCCCTTGTGGTGAAATCTGTGTTAAACCAAGCAGGATAGGAGCTGTACATAAATGAAGTTATAAGAGAGACACGATTTTTTTATATGTGAAAGAAGATTTCAGAAAAGGCAGACTTTTGTTGTGAAATTTATAGTAACAGTGGAGTACTTATTTGAAAATCTCATGTTGCGTTGCTGGAGAAATTTGACCATCACTGGGATATTATTATTGGAAAAGAGTTGACAGTGATAAAAAGAAATATCGAAGTGGAAGCAGTTTTAAATTATTGTCTTTTATTCTATACGTCAAAAACCAATTTAGTTTTGTCATCTTACATCAAAAAGTCTACTTAAAAGTCACATTCAATTCTCTTGTAAGGAAACGCACTCAAACACAGTTTTGAATAGAAAACTGAGTTCTCAAGCACCAGAACAATAGAAAACTGCGAATCGACTTACCTTGACAAGGTTTTATCATTAGTGGAAGGTAGTGTGAAGAACGCCTACATTAAATAGGTTATTGTTTAAAGAAGCGGACTTAAAGTGTTGACTGTAAAGATTTCTGTCAAGACCGGTGCTACGCTACCATATGCTGGAATGAACAACAAAAATACCAAGAAGAAAAGCCTCTCTGCATTATATAGTTTTCAGACATTTTAATATCATTGTATGTGCTCAGGGCATTTGAAGAAATACCACAGCAAAGCAGATCTTGATAATTCATGGCTGAGATTCTAGGATTTGAGGGAATTTTTTAATCTCAGAGTGCAAACACATCAAACCAGGGAGTCTAAAAGAGCTTTTATCTCAGGGAGACCAACGTTGAAAGCAGTTATATTGTGTCTAAACTGATTGAAGGAAATAGGAATTATGACAATGCTGTCATGTAAAATGGCACAGATTTGAGTGCAATATTGTCCTTGGTGATAACAAACAGTCAACCAGGAAATAATTATCATTAGTGTAATCTGCTGATTGGTTTTGGATAGCAACACCAGCACTAACATGGCCATCCCAGGGGGGAACTTGAAAAAATCTGAATTAGAAAAGGTAAGATTTGAATGTCAGCATGGTCTCCTTTGCCTGTCAAGCAGTTCCTCGTGGAAAATTATTTTTTGCTGAATCATTGAACTTTTGAAATTAAGTGACATATTCTGAACAACTAGGACCTGAAAGTTGTGTTTGTTTTAGTGATGTGTAAAAAGTAGCTTAAATTTGCTCATAACAGTTGAGAACTATAATTGATATGTTGATGCTGAAATAAGTATTGTTAGCAATAAGTTGTTTTTTTGAATCTGTGAAAAAATTTGTTGTTACTTTGTTACTGTGCTTTATGCAGAATAAGATTAGAAAAAAATGTTCAGAAAACACACCATAAAACGTGTATGGTTGCCCCTTTTCACGAGTGAATACTAAATTATCTGTATGCACTTGTTTACATTGGTAACCTTCTGTTTAAAGTTAATGGGGGATGTTCAGATTTTTTTGGTCCCAGTATTCAATGTTTGCTTGAAATAATATGATATAATATATGAAATTGAATTATTGATTCCCTCCACAAAGTGGCACTTTTCTCCTCTTGTTCCCAATCAATACAACCATATAATTACAAAATGGCAGAGTTGGATATGCTCAATTATGAAGACTAGTACCTTGTCATGTGAGGAAAAAAGACGTCTGCTTATCGACAAAGTTTTATTGTGGCTACAAAGGCACTGTAGCATTGATCAACTTGAGAGGAAATTAAAGAAGATTGATCTAATGTTAACCATTTTCATCCTTTCTATACGATTAAAGTTTTCATAATTACTTTTTTATTTCAAGATATTGGATTTGACGGAACATGCTGTTTATTTTGTCTTTTGATAATGTTTTGTGTTTTGAAAATTTTGCTACTTTTTCCAACAACATATTGTTTTTATTGCTGGTGACTTAAATTAGCTGTGCATCTGTTACTGTAGAGAGTTTTTGATACGACTCTGAAAGAGTTATAGATAAATTGCAGAAATTAAAATTTTGAACCAAATCAGTCATGGATGTTGGGCTAAAAATAGACATATTTTACATTTTAAAACCAAAGTGGTGAATATTTAGCATTTAACTAAATATTTATAAACCTAGAGTAAGCCCAGTTTGAAAAAAAAGTTCTATCGACCTTTCACCCATCATGATTGGTCCATGTGCCAATGTTTTAGTCATGATCTCCTCAGGTATCATGGGAGTTTTTATAGTACATTGTATCTGTTTTATTTTGAATCTTGATATGATAACAATATGATCACATCTCCTTGGAAATCACAGTAATGGGAAGCCCGAAGGTATGGTTACATATTATCTCATTAATGTACAGAAATATAAATTGAAATTGAATTACAGTAATGCATACTTTGTGTGGTACTGTTCATTTTAAACTTACTCCCACTAGAGGTCGCCAGTGTCACCTGCAGTGACACTGTCTAATCTCCTCGAGTCTCTGGTGTCAGCGGTCATTTTGATTGGACGGGATGATTGAGGATTGATTGCGGTGAGATGAGGGCAAACAGGGGATTAGATTGTTTAATGACGACTTAAGTGATTGCCAAGTTACAGCAGCCCAAACTTCTGCTGACTGAGTTTATGTGATCCAGATATGTAGTGTGGGATTTACTTCATAGGGCTAATTAGCGTGTCCGTTGAGGAATAATGTGCAGTAGTTTCCGAGGATTGTGGGATATTTGTTTATGACTGGCGATATCTCTAGTTGTGAGGCTTGTTTTTAAATGTTGGAGATTACAGCTTGGAAGTGTTTGTGAAAAGTGTCACATCATTAGAACTTTTGTGGAATTCATACCAGAGCACTAGGACCTTCCGTGGGATTTGACATTTTGCCATTTTCAAGCTGAAATTAGAGATTTAAAAGAGAAACCTATAAGAAGCAGTTTGGAAGCAAATTCATTACTCTCTATGTTTTCCGGATTGGGATGGAATTTTATTTCTAGAGTAAAAGAAGTAATTTTGAATTGTGGACTTATTGAGAAACAAGATCATTGCTTTTTAGCTAGTCCATGCAAAGAAGAAGGGAAGTTTTAAAAGTTGAGAGGTTTTCTCTTTAAAGATGATAAGGAATTTAAGACCTTTTACAGTCATCTAAAATTTGCAGAATCAGAATGATATCTTCATCTGTGATAACCAAACGGGAAATTTCTGAATACAAAGTAAGTCTTTTGATATATTTGACAATTATGTATACTCTTATAATTTTTTATTGGTTATATCAAGTGATGTGCTAAGAACATCTCAGAAATGAAAAATTAGGGTTAATCTCCATAGTTGCTTAAATTGTGTTTACTTATAAATTTTAAAAATCACAATATCTGTAAACTGCATTTTATTCTTACAGTTGTACCTTATATTTCACTTTTATTATGGTTATTACATTACTCCCAAAATGGGATCCCTTTTGATTCCTTATTTTGAAAAACAACAGTTGTGTCCCTAGAAAGTGTTCCAGAAGACAGATACATAATTGCACCTCCAAATACAACGAGAGGCATGAGTGTTCATTTCGTCATTTCATTTGACGCGCTTATCAGCAGTAATAGTGAGCGGAATATGGCTACACTGACTCCCATTCAGGATCCTTTATTCCCCTATCACACATCTAATAACCATTTCTTTTGAACTCCTTGTCACAAGTGTCAATTTACGAGTAAGCTCCTTATTAATTTCCGTACTCACTTTGAAGCTAAAGCTGCAATTTTGACACTTCAAGTAGAGATTAACTTTCTCAATTCACGTCCCTATAAACATGGGCAATTGATTTTTTCAATCTTGGTAACCAGGATTAAGTGCGTGACAACAATAGTTGTTTCTAACATGAAAAGCAGATTAATCTAATATAAAATGGTCGTCCACTCAGAAGGGTGATATATACAATCTCGTTATCACTTGACTCTGTGAGCCGAGGGGCAGAGTTGAAGTGTAATGTGTTGACCGTTCACGCTGTTCCTCGTACCCTTATAACCTCAACAATACTTAATGTGACGTTAAATGCTCCGGGTACTAATTTATTCTTAGAGGGGCATTACATAGGCTCCATTATAAGTCATATGGGCTAGTCATTGAATTTTTCATCAGCTGTTTTGTATACTGTACTTCAATGTGTGGCTTACATGTTGTTATTCATCCTCTTTTTATCAAACAATTAGATTTATTATTATTATTATTATTATTATTATTATTATTATTTTAACAATACGAAAGTTATACAATGGGGCAGGACATATGAATTTAAAACAAAAATAAAGTTAGGGGGTTTGTTTTATTTAAGAATACATTCTTCAGATTGGTAAATGGGTCTTCCCCCTGTCACTTGTAAAGCTTAGTTCTGGTAAAATATTTATTTAGTACCTGATGAAGTAAATGGGAGTATTATCAGTCTTAAGTCTTTATGTCTCTCCTTCATTTTTGATTAGATTTTAATTTATTCAGATACAGTACAGTTTTTAGGATGTTATAGTAAGGAATTACCTGTGAGTTGTAAAACATAATTGGAAGTGATTTATCCATTAAAAAATTAATTAACACTGCAAATTGACGTAGCTCCCTTTAGACTTTGGTGTCTAGCATATACATGTTATACTTGGAGATACGTGTATCATTGTGAAAGTGCTCTAGGTTCTGATTTAGAGGAGATATTCATGGACTCTAAGCAGAGAAAATCTTCCTCTGTGATATGTGTTACTTCTTTTCAGGTGAGAGAAATGACTTATGTTTATTTATTTATTTATTTATTTATTTATTTATTTATTTATTTATTTACATAACATACTGTGTCAATCTGATCCAGTGTGAAACTTTTTATTTTACTTTTCACTGTTGTAGTTGAGTTTAGAGGAAAAATAGTTGTAGGGTAGTAATAAAAAACTATGTGGAAGATAAGCCATGTCATACATATACTAATAACATGGTTTCCAGGTCTACTGACAGCAGAGAGAAAACGGGGACACTCACAGAAGGCAGCTTCATACCACTAGCCCATCTTACGACACATTTTCTTCATTTCATCTCAGTCCTGCCATACAGTTCAAGGCTCCATGATATTCTCCATTAATTAACAGTACTTTCTGTCACTTCCACAAAACCAATCAAATTATCAATCTATATAGAACATTTCTCTCTCACCATTACAGCAAAGACTAAAGGAGGAGCGCGAGGCAAGACGAGCCAAGCTAGATGACCGCCATTACTACATGCTGGTCACTGTGGCTGACCGCCTGGGACTTGAGAGGAATGAGGTGGAGGACGCCATTCTGGAGGGGAAACAGGTCAGTTAACCGCTAGATTTATTTATTTATTTTTTTTATTTATTTTTTTTTTCAGAAAAATATTTTTTGTCATTGACAGATTATTTTTCATGTTATTATAAGTATTATACTAAATCAAGATTATATATTGATTAATACATTGATTATTGCCATTTGCTTATCAGTTCATTTGGAAAGCTCAGAGAAAAAAAAGTTAATTTCAACCAAGAAAGGTGTCAATAGTTGACTGATGAAAAAAGGTTGAACTTTCTCCTCAACCTTTTCAATATTTTTCTTTCCATTTCCAGATTGAAATGATGGATGATTTCTTCTGTGCAGATGGCACAAATCATCTGACATTTTTCTACCAAGAACCTGACCTTGAGAAAGATGGAGGTAAGAACAGAACAAAAATGTGTAACAATTTCTTGACAGTTTTATTTTCAGGATTTTCAGGATAAAATTAAGCACATATCTTGGGTGAAGGTTTCTATCTACCACACATTAGTCACATTCACATCATTGTCTGATATGAAAGACGTAGATCCCAAAATGGCGGTGGTGGTACTAGTACATGGCTCCCTCTGGTGGCTAGTTATGCTAGTTAAATACTATCGTTAGTATTTCGCAGTGTCCGTAACGCTTACTTTTTTCAGGCTAAATGCCCAGTATTTTTTAATCCAGGGGACAACATCAGGTTGTTTTGGATATAGGACAATTTGAATTAGAATTGCATCACGATAGCAATGATTGCTGAAACTGAATTTTGTAAGCAGTTAGAAACTTATCCTCATGCACTCTGTGAAAAATATAGCCATTAGTGATGAGGAAGAATGCAGAAAAAATATAGAAACATAACAATATAGCAGAAAAAAAGTACTAGTATGATTTCATTTGACTTTTTGTGTGTTTTTGAAAGAAATTGCAGTCAAAGGAAGTAAAAGTGAGAAACAGTTTTTTCAGTTGTTGGATAGTTAATCAAAAGCCGAGGGCAAGTTTACTCAAAGGGATTGTCCCCCACCTTTAACAGTGCTCAATACCCAATCTCCATTTTAATTAAAAATTCAAGGAGCTTATAGTCCGAAGAGCAAACATTGATAGTGGCAACAAGGATTAACTTGTTCTACAGTACACTCTAGCCCTGCACTGATAACTGGGTTTTAGTTTAACTCAGTTATTTAATGTTTTTAAGGGTTTGATTTTTTTTGGTACTGAATGGACTAAGATGTTTTTTGAAGCTTTAGCAATTGGCTTTTTCTCAAGAGCACTTGCTTCCACACAGTCTTCAAGTCTCTGTCTGCAGCCTTAAAATTTTTGGTGAAGGTGGGCAAAAAAAAAGTGACAGGTTGCTTAGGGGCAGATGGTTCTATTTAAATTTATATTTAATGTTCAGAATGGAGAAGATTCATCATTGTGTTTTCAACCACGGATGATTTCAAGATGAAAATCTATCTTTGTATTCAACATTTGGTCACTTTTTTGAAATATTAACCACACATTAATGAGCTTTTGAGGGCACAGTATTTATTTATTTATGAAATAACATAAATTGCATGATTTGTGTTTAATTGCTTAGTTTTGAGTTTTGCATGCATCTTTTCTACTTTGCCTTTTTGGTTAAGGGTGCGAATTATTCCTTTGCACATGTTTATTTTTAGTACATTTAAAAAAGCAGTTTGTTTGATAACATTTAACAGTGAATTTGCATGCATTGTTTGAATACTGACGTTTTAGAGTTGAACATTTACGTTTATTTTTTCTGTCTTCTCTTCCTGCAAGTGACTGTGGATTTTCAGCTACCAAAAGAGGAATCTCGGCGCAAGTCAGGCGCAAGTAGGCCAAGAATCAATATTTCCTTGCTTGCATTTTCTTCACTGTTAAACTAACATAAATTAGAATTATTATATAACCATTTTTTCAATTTGTAGGATTGAGATGTTTGAAGCATCTGTAT
The DNA here is from genome assembly GCF_001039355.2 of Lingula anatina. The sequence continues at coordinate 388,769 of NW_019775824.1, forward strand.
TATTTCTTATTCAGTTAAATGTTTCTGTAAATTCTGTGCTTGTAGCTGTGGAAGCTGACTATAAACCCTCTATATAAATATTTAATCAGCTTTTGAAATTTTCCTGAAAATTTCTAAAAATTTATCTCTTTAGTGACTGGGTTTGTTTTGCTTTTAAGCATATGCAAAATGCTAACATCTGATACTAAATAATTGTATGTACCAGTATTACACAGTATTATAACAAAATTATGTTCAGAGATGTTATCAAACACATTACATTGCATACTTAGTGTTCATTTTCTTAATTTCTTAACTTTTCTACATTTTTTACCAAGTTTTATCTATGCTTTGCTTTTAAAGCCATGCTTCCTCCTTACCTTCACCTAAACTGGCTTCAGCCAATAGCTGTCCTGATTTTTTTCAGTGCTGACCTGCCATGGCGACTCTGTTCTTAAAGCACTGGTCAAATAAACATGTTTACCATTTTAGATAGAATTACTGTTCTTTTGAAGGGGATGTTTCTGTTTTATTATGAATACTAGTAGATCCTTTATTAGTTTGTGACTGTGTATTAAAATCTAATCTGTATTGTTAATGTACATGTGTTTATATTACCACCTTGTGGGAACGTAAATGGGAGATCTGAAATCTTGTCACTCTTACTTTGTGTGACATTTTCCCATGTTTTTACAAATATACAGCAAATGGTTCATTTTAAGATTGGGATTATAATACAATATTTCTAGGTATTTGGTAAAAACTCTGGTAAAAATATAATTTTGTTTATTGCTTTTGGCTGTATATTTATATAAAGATACTTAAATGTTGATATTATTTAATAGCCATAAATTGTTGTAGAATTATTTAAATCAAACTGTTTCAAAATTCAAAACTAGCATGTCAGTAGAAAAAAAGCCATGTCAAATATACATCAGCTCCAGTCTATGCTATGACATAGTGGATTAATAGAATTAACTGAAAGGGCATTCTCATCAAAAATATAATATGGAATTATTATTATTATTATTATTATTATTATTATTATTATTATTATTATTATTATTATTATTATTATAACAGTTGACCACATGCGGTTGGGCCCCCCAGGGCAGCCGACCAAGAAGGCGTCCAAACCCAAAGTGTTTGTGGCAGACGCTAAGAGCACCCCTTTACATGGCACCTGTCTGTTCTTCATCAGAGTGGACCCCAAGAAGGCCATCACAGAGGCCAACATTGTACAGGTGGGCTGAAGCCTTTTTTTTTTTTTTTTTTTTTTTGTGAATTATGGGAGAAATACATTAAACTGATTTTTACTGAAAGTTAAAGGTATTGATTAATAATGTTTGATTCTTTTTCCATCAGAAGGTCATTGTGTGTCCCTTTATTGCAATAGAAAGTTATAAGAATCATTATGTTTTATTCTTTTTCTTTTAAGAAGTCAGTTCCAAACAGAAAATTCATAAAACATTTGACTCTTTTCTTCCAGGAGGTCAACTTCACAGTCATGGAGACCAATGGTCAGTCCAACGGCTGTGGCCTGCTCTCAGCCATCGAGTACCTGCTGACCACCATCTTTATCCCGGTGTTGAAGCGTCTGGAGAAAGGCTGGGGGCAGCTGGAGGGCAAGACTGGAGACATGGTCAAGGCAGACTTTATGAACCATCTGGACTCGTTTGTATCTGTACTAGCAGGTAATTATTGCATTTTATGAACCATCTGGACTCATTTGTATCTGTACTAGCAGGTAATTATCATTGCAGCATTTGTTTGTATTTGGGATTAATTTGTATTTTGTGAACTATCTGATCTTATTTGTATCTGTAGTGGCTGGTAATTAAGATATTTTTATGACTTATTATTGAACAGATCCATAAAAACGAATTACCAATTATAAAACCAGCTGATTATTTTTAATAGATACATAAAATCCAACCTTGACTTCTATCCCCAGGAGCCCAGGAGAGTCTTGAAGACAAAGTGAACCTTACTCCCTGTGAGAAGTATGACCTGTCCAAGATCCAGTCCCCAGCAGAGTTTCAGGCCATTGCTAACAGCACAGAGGCTTTAGAGGGGATAGAAGAGACCATAGCTGTCTGGATAAAGCAGATAGAACAGGTGAGGGCTCAGGGGGTGTTAAAGGGGGGGAGTATTGGTAACAGCACTTGGGTTTTGGAGGGAGGGGACTGCAACTTTTTGGGGTAAATAAATGGAAATAGTATACTTTTTTAAAAAAATAACAATCTTTATGGGTATGTTGTGATTTTTTTTACTTTTTTGTGCAAGAGCTTGCTAATATCTAAAATCAAAAGCTTGCTGTACATTTTTGATGACACATGACATAGTATAATTGTTAAGATCAACTCTTCACCTGGTATTTTCACCCAAGTTAAGAATAATTTTAAATCCTTGGATACCATGTTTTATTTACCATGCTTAAAAGTATATTTTCTTTTCAAATCATATATTCATTAAAGATTCATTATATCTTTTTTCCTCCATCTGTAGGTACTGGCTGAGAGTGAACAGATGAGGAAGGAGGCAGACGACATTGGTCCCAGGGCCGAACTAGACCACTGGAAGAAGAGAATGTCAAAGTTTAACTATCTGCTGGACCAGATCAAGGGGCCAGAGGTCAAGGCCGTCCTGGGAGTGCTGCAGGCTGCCAAGTCTAAGACCATTAAGGTACCGATGTCATGTTTACTTGTCTTACACATTTTCTCTGATTGAAGTGCCCTGTATCTTAAAGCCAGTGATTTGATTATTTAGAATGTCACTTGTTACTGAAATAAAAGATGTTAAGAGGTGACCCTGTTTTAGCAGCTGGAAATAAGTATCTCAATTTAAAGGTCAGCTTCTCAAGTAAATGTTTTCTTCTTTTTCCCAATTTTTCATTTTCGGATGGATTGCTTAGTTACTTTACTGTAATTAAAAGATCCTTTTGCATATTTTTTTTATATTTGACTGAAAGACACTGATTTGAATTTAAATCTTGGGTTAAATAAAGTTCCGTTTTGTTAAAGTGACCATCTCTTGTGGTTTTTCCAGACATGGCAAGAGTTAGATCGCAGAATAACAGATGCTGCCAATGAGGCCAAAGATAACGTCAAGTATCTGTACACCCTGGACAAGTTCTGTGACCCCCTCTATAACAGTGATCCTGTGAGTAGATGTTATTTATTAATTTATTAATTTTTTTATTAATTTTTTTTTTATTTTTAGCTCTTAATTCCTTATTTTTTATGCATTTTCAAAAAAAAAAAAAAAAGGTACAACTACATTCTTACAAAAATTACAGTTCAGCAAGTACAGTGAAATAAAGGCATTTATAGAACAACATTGAGCAATTCAGTGATATGAAAACATATCAAGACAATCATTCATAAAATTTCATCAAATACATTTTTCATGGAAATATTTTCCTCTCTGTCCGTAGGTTGGAATGTTGGAGGCCATCCCAGGTCTGATCAATGCTATTCGTATGGTCCACAGTATATCAAGGTATTACAACACCTCTGAGAGAATGACCTCCCTCTTTGTCAAGGTGAGATATCAAAAATAGTGCTTTTTCTGTGAAAAAAATAGAATATTGGCAGTATAATTGAGGTTTTGTCAGTTTTAAGATGAAATAAGTAAAATCCATAAATACCTTTTTGAGTTAGGTTGTTAATTCACGAACCAACAAAGGTAAAACAACCTCCTGAGCAGGAGTAATTATACATACCAGTTGCTATTATGCAAATTATTTTTTTCTTTCAGTGCACAAATCAAATGATCACTGCCTGTAAAGGGTACATCACATGTGGGGGTATTGAGACCATATGGACGCAGGCGACAGACGAAGTCCTCAAGAAGCTCCAGGATTGTATCAAACTGAACGACGAGTACCAGCGATGCTTTCAGCGCACAAAGCAGAAGTTGGAAACCATGCCAAACGAGAGACAGTTCGAGTTCTCCGAGATGTACATCTTTGGGAAGTTTGACACATTTACACGGAGGTTGAAGAAGATTACGGAGATGTTTAACACCATGGAGATGTACTCTCACTTGGCAGAGTCCAAGATTGAAGGTGAGACACGAAGATCATTATGGGATAGATGTGCCAGGTTTACTGGGATAATTATAATTTTGTCATTTTAGGTTTTTTTAAGCCAAATTTGTGGATCATTTTAGCCAAATCAAAGAATAAAGCCAAATTATGGAGGAATTTTTCTCAGAAAAAAAATTGTATTTTACTGCTAAATAAGAAGACAACTGCAAGATAATATTCAATAGAATTTTCACTTCATGCTTTAAGAGAACTTCTCATAAGATAACACTTGTACAAGGCTGATGACCTTACAGTCCTAAAATATATTTTCACTAATGAAATAACCCATTTTTCTCCAATTTTTTGTCTAGGTATGGAAATCATGGCCAACAAGTTCAGTGTGATTGTGACCTCCTTGAAGAAGAAGCCATACGACTACCTGGACCAGAGAAAGATGGACTTTGACCAGGACTTTGAAGATTTCAAGAGACAAATTCAGGAACTTCATGTGAGTTTTTCTTTAACTGGACATGTGGTACTTAAAAAACATTCGTCAAGTTTTAATTTTTTACATGAGCAGCATCCTTCTTATGCTATTTAAGGCATCAGTTAAACAATTATAGTTATAAACCATAGTAAATACAGTTCCCTTTTACGAGTAGTCTTGCTAGTGTTGAATAGTTTGATTTCCACAGGTAATGTTATGAACTTAGATTAATAAATTAAATGGGTGAAATCAGCAAGTTTATTCGTCATTTTTAAAATGATTTTCATATTTTTTTCTATATTTCAGAGCGGCATCATCATGTTCATGGACCAACGTTTTGAGAAGATAACCAGCACTGCTAGAGCTTTGTGGATGCTGAGGAGATTTGAGCGCCTAAATCTCCCCAATCTAGGAATTCCTGAGAAATATGCCAAGATTCTCAACAAATACGGCAGAGATATTGAAAGCGTGTCAAAATCGTACCAGAGAGATAAGACAGAGCCTCCCATTGGTAGAGATCTCCCACCAATTGCAGGTATGGATACATGCTATAAATTACAATTTTGATGAATGGAAAAATGTAATTTTATCAGATGTTTTGTATTCTTTGTACCTTGCCAAGCATTTACGTTTTGCAAACAAAAATTCTCCTACTATACTGAAAAATAACTGTATGTTGCATGTTCTGACACTTAAACTGATATACATGTGAATAGTTATAACCTTAACTTAAAGACACATCTATGAAACAATGTTTTTCAGAATACAGACTTGTCCCTAACATTCATTTTTTTATAATTCATACAATCATGAGTAATAACATAAATGATTTATTCATTGAAGGTAAAAAAAAAACAATTAAGACTTTACAAATCATGATAATGAATAAGTACAAATAAATGACAATTCAGTTGTATAAAACTACTGCCATCTCCTCCAGGTAAGATAGCGTGGGCGCGTCAGTTGTACCGTAGGATCCAGGAACCCATGGAGGTGTTCCAGCAGCACCCCACCATCCTGCAGGGTCCTGAGGCCAAGAGAATCATCAAAAACTTTAACAAACTGGCCAAAGTGCTCCTGGAGTATGAGGTCCTATATCACAGGGGCTGGATTAGACAGGTGAGTGGGACATAAAGAACTTAATAAAGGCATTCTAGTCAAATTAACTGAAAGGATATAAATGAAAGGATAGTGCAATCTTGTGTCATTGGTTTCTGTTATTTATCTTTAGGTGAGAATTATATGTTTTATTTCCATTTTTGCTTTTTTGAGATATTGGCAGTTGCGGTGTGCAGTGCTTCCCCCTTGATGAGCTTAAGCACAATTCTGTAAATCCTGTTGTCAAAAATAAAACACATAGGAGACAGAAAAAGTTATGAGCTTGCCAAAAGTGAAGAGAACAGGGAGGGAATTTTATTCTATCCCAGTAACATGTTTATTAAGCTACATGTAGTACTAGTTGGGTCATAGTCATTGTATAAAACACAACTACCAAAATAAATCTGAAATGAATATTTTTAATTATCCAATCAGGTTGAGGCAGCCAAGTCTGGTCTCCAAGCCTCCCTCATTGTACGTCACCCAGAGACCCAAGAGCTCTACGTGAACTTTGACCCCCAAATTATCACCCTAATCAGAGAGACGGAGTGCATGGTACGCCTGGGACTGGAGATCCCTCCTGCTGCCAAAAATCTGCGCGCCAAGCAGGAGCAGTTCAAAGAGAATTACAACATGCTCACTGTAAGTTTTCATATACACGTAAAAACTTTTCATTTTATTTCTGTACAGTTTGTATTTCTTTAAAACAATATATTTTTATATATAAGATTACAGGTAACTTTTTATGTTACAATTTATATGTATTTGTGCCTAAAGTGTAAAATCTTTCAGACATTTTTTTTCTGACAAATGCAAATTAAAAAAGTTAATGTGGATAAAATTGTGTGCTTTGTATGACAAAAATCTCAGTGAAATTTGCCATTTAAAAAATTTTATTTTTAAATAATTTGTATCTTACTGTTTATTTAGCTGATGCTGGCAGAGAACAAGCGTGTTCGAGATAAAATCCCTGCGTCGTTTGAGCCCCTGATGACCCCCCACACCAACAAAGTGGACGATGTGATTGAGCCTGGTCTGACCACTCTAACCTGGACATCCATGAACATTGATTGTAAGACCTGGTCATCTTTACACAGAATATTGAATTTATTTCTTTTTTTTTAAATTCATTTTATTATTTTCATATATCCTCCATATTGTGTAGTATATAAATGCATTAAACAAGTAACATGACAGCAGAATGTAAAGGTTGATTGATATTCAGTTTGTTAAGGCTGCTTTTATTAATGCCAAATCCAAATGAAAATTATCACAAAATTTCGCCTTAATTTTTATTAAGAGTGAATTATTAGATAATTGGGTATCTTTTCACAACTTTGAGATGTAATTAAAGAAATGTAATTAAGACCTGAGAACTCATCAGGTAATTCTCTTTATTTCTAGTATTTGTCAAAGATGTCTACGCAGCCCTGGAAGAGCTGGAGCTCCTGATAGACCGCGCAAATGATCTCACAGAGTTCCGAATTGACGCCATCTTGCACGAGATGAGCACCACGACTCTCTGCGAGTTCCCAGATGAAGTACCGTGGACTGTGGATGAATTCATGCAAAGAACACAGGTGTGTGTGTTTGTATTACTATTGTGTTTCTGTTGGTGTTTATGTATGTGTATGCATACATGTACCAGTGTTAGTCAGTTTTTTAATCAATTTTTTCATCTGCATCATTTTTTCAAAAATTTTGGAGAGTTTTAAAAGATTTTTTAAAAATAACAATAAAAAAAAAAAATAAAGAGTACCATGTAAAGCATTTGCATAAGAAAAAAACAAAGTTTGGTTATAAATCATAATTAGTTACATATATAAGGCGATTTTTTTTTCTGCAGCAACTGTGCAGTGCTGGTGCCCTCACTCTCAATTCTAAGAGCATCAACGTGGAAGACGCGGCCAATGAACTGATCAACATGTTGTGTGACTTTGGCCCTGAGGAGTCAGAAGCTGAGCCAGAGGAGGATGAGGATAAAGATGAGAATGGTGAGATTTATGTTTACCTGTCCACAGCCAGTAGAGATTATAAGTGTCTATGCTTCTGTAGTCATTGTTGTTGTTGTTTTGATATAATTATGATTCTTATTAATAGTTTGATTATAAGTAGCAATATGGATTTTGTTGTGGATACTACTTGACTGTTGTTCTTGTTATATTTTGTTATTTATCTTTAATCACTTTTCCTATTTTAATTATTTATTTATTTAATTATTTATTTATTTATTTATTTATTTATTTATTATTGCTCGTACTACAGGTGAGAAGGGCAGTAGAGCAGGCAGCCCCACTCCGTCCAGGTCCTCCCAGACAGGAAGTCGCCAGGGCTCCCAGCGCCCCATATCCCAGGGTGCCAAAAAGCACAGGAACAAGAAGAAGGAGATGCGTGAATCCATGGAGGAGACAGCCATGGAGCTCCTTAGCCATTTTAACCATCGCAACCTGGACTCCCTTCTGAAGGTGACGAGAAACACCCTGGAGTCACTGAGGAAGAGAATTATTTCATCTTCTACTGTGTCTTATATTGGTGAGTGGAACTGAGATGTATACATTTTGATAAAATATCTCAAAATTATATATATATATATATTTTTTTTTTTTACTTTTTCCACTCTTAGACTGTTAGTTATCAAGTGGTATGAAGATCTTATGACATATTTTCATGATATTTGCATTTGTTGGCAAAAATATACAGTTCTGCATATAAAAAGAAAACACACATAACTTTGATGAAATACCATGATTTTATTATCCTAAGTAATGATTTTATTATCTTAAATTATAAGAAAGTAGAATTTTACACAATAGAATTTAGTATATTATCCCAATACATTATGATCATCAACATATTCTCTAGGGTTTTATTTAATTTCTCATTTCAGATTTGGGTGACAGCACCAAGAGTCGTCCTTTCTTCAAGACAGATGCCGTTCTGGCTATTCCCAACATTGTGATGCAGCCAGCTCTGGACGAGGTCCAACAAACAGTCAACAAGGTGGCCTTGACCATCCTTAGTGTTTCTAAGGGCGTCGCCCAGTGGAGCAAAGAACGTCGGAAGACGGTCAAGAAAACAGAACGTTCCGGGTCATTCTCAGAGCACCATAACGATCGCAGATCAAGCATAGGGAGCATTGCCGCGTCCGAGGTGTCACATGTGGGAGCTGGTGGACGACGAGGTAGCCGTGGTCGGCTGGAAGCAGGGGAGAGTATGACCAGTTTGACCGTTCAACAGCAGCCTAAGAACTACTACAAGCAGGTGTCTGAGAACAAAGAAGTAGCCAAGATGGTGGGCCTGCTCCAGACATCCATTAACTCCACCAAGAAGGTACTGTCTTTATTTGATTATCTTTTTTTTTGTATATGTATTATTTTTCGAATTATTTTAATGATTTACTAATATAAAATTCAATTTTTCATTTTTTAATTATTTTATAGTAATAATTTTAATATCATTGCATAAATGACATATATAAAAACATTAAATTTTTATAGTTTGTTTATTTCTTTAATGGCTTAATTAACATGTAAGATAATAACAGGCAATTATAAATATATATATTTTATCTGCATAAAATTAATGAAAGAGGTTGTAAAAAAAAAAAAAAGAAACTATGTTTAAAAAATATTATCCTGNTGTGAATTATGGGAGAAATATATTAACCTGATTTTTACTGAAAGTAAAAGGCATTGATTAATAATGTTTGATTCTTTTTCTGTCAGAAGGTCATTGTGTGTCCCTTTATTGCAATAGAAAGTTATAAGAATCATTATGTTTTATTCTTTTTTTTCTATGAAGTCAGTTCCAAACAGAAAGTTCATAAAACATTTAATGACTCTTTTGTTCCAGGAGGTCAACTTCACAGTCATGGAGACCAATGGTCAGTCCAACGGCTGTGGCCTGCTCTCGGCCATTGAGTACCTTCTGACCACCATCTTTATCCCGGTGTTGAAGCGTCTGGAGAAAGGCTGGGGGCAGCTGGAGGGCAAGACTGGAGACATGGTCAAGGCAGACTTCATGAACCATCTGGACTCGTTTGTATCTGTACTGGCAGGTAATTATTGCATTTTATGAACCGTTTGGATTTGCTTGTATCTGTACTAGCACGTGAATTGTGAATTATAGAACTAGCTGATGTTGTTTAAGGGATGATATCAGGTATTAAATCCAACCTCGACTTTTATCCCTAGGAGCCCAGGAGAGTCTTGAAGATAAAGTGAACCTTACTCCCTGTGAGAAGTATGACCTGTCCAAGATCCAGTCCCCGGCCGAGTTCCAGGCCATTGCTAACAGCACAGAGGCTTTAGAGGGGATAGAAGAGACCATAGCTGTCTGGATAAAACAGATAGAACAGGTGAGGACTGAGGGGGTGTTAAGGGGTAGGGAAGGGGTATTGGTAACAGCACTTGGGTTTTGGAGGGAGGGGACTGCAACTGTTTGGTGTAAATAAATTGAAATAATAGTATATTTTAAAAAAATCTTTATTGGTATGTTGTGATTTTTTTTTTTTTTTTTGCTTTTTACTTTTAATGCAAGAGCTTGCTAATATCCAAAATCAAAAGCTTGCTGTACATTTTTGATGACACATGACATAGTATAATTGTTAAAATCAACTCTTCACCTCAGCCAATTTTAGAATAAATTTAAAAACCTTGGGTACTATGTTTTATTTACCATGCTTAAAAGAACATATTTCCTTTTCAAATCATATATTCATTAAAGATTCATTATATCTTTTTTCCTTGATCTGTAGGTCCTGGCGGAGAGTGAACAGATGAGGAAGGAGGCAGACGACATTGGTCCGAGGGCTGAACTGGACCACTGGAAGAAGAGAATGTCCAAGTTTAACTATCTGCTGGACCAGATTAAGGGACCAGAGGTCAAGGCCGTCCTCGGGGTGCTGCAGGCTGCAAAGTCTAAGACCATTAAGGTACCGATGTCACTTTTACTTGTCTTACACATTTTCTTTGATTGAAGTGCCCTGTATCTTAAAGCCAGAGTGATTTCATTATTTAGAATTTCATCAGGGTACTGTTACTGACATAAAAGATGTTAAAAGGTGACTAGTAAATGTTTTCTTGTTTTCCCAACTTTCCATTTTCTAATAGATTGTATAGTTACTTAACTGTAATTAAAAGTTCCTTTTGTATATTTTTACCTTTGACTGAAACACACTGACTTGAATCTTAATCTTGGTTTTTATAAAGTTTTTTAAAAGTTCAGTCTTGTTAAAGTGAACATCTCTTGTGGTTTTTCCAGACTTGGCAAGAGTTGGATCGCAGGATAACAGATGCCGCCAACGAGGCCAAAGATAACGTCAAATATCTGTACACCCTGGACAAGTTCTGTGACCCCCTCTATAACAGTGATCCTGTGAGTACATGGCACTGTTATTTATTGATTTATTAATTTTTTTATTAATTTTTTTTTATTTTGCGCTCTTAATTTCTTATTTTTTATGCATTTTCAAAAAAATTTGGTACAACTACATTCTTACAAAAATTACAGTTCAGCAAGTACAGTGAAATACAGGCATTTATAGAACAACATTGAGCAAGTCAGTGAAATGAAAACATATCAAGACAATCATTCATATAATTTCATCAAATACATTTTTCATAGAAATATTTCCCTCTCTGTCTGTAGGTTGGAATGTTGGAGGCCATCCCAGGTCTGATCAATGCTATCCGCATGGTTCACAGTATATCAAGGTATTACAACACCTCTGAGAGAATGACCTCCCTCTTTGTCAAGGTGAGATATCAAAAATAGTGCTTTTTCTGTGAAAAAAATAGAATATTGGCAGTATAATTGAGGTTTTGTCAGTTTTAAGATGAAATAAGTAAAATCCATAAATACCTTTTTGAGTAAGGTTGTTAATTCACGAACCAACAAAGGAAAAACAATCTCCTGAGCAGGAGTAATTATACATACCAGTTGCCATTATGCAAATTATTTTTTGTTTCAGTGCACAAATCAAATGATCACTGCCTGTAAGGGATACATCACGTGTGGGGGTATCGAGACCATATGGACGCAGGCAACAGATGAAGTCCTCAAGAAGCTCCAGGACTGTATCAAACTGAACGACGAGTACCAGCGATGCTTTCAGCGCACAAAGCAGAAGTTGGAAACCATGCCAAATGAGAGACAGTTTGAGTTCTCGGAGATGTACATCTTTGGGAAGTTTGACACGTTTACGCGGAGGTTGAAGAAGATTACGGAGATGTTTAACACCATGGAGATGTACTCACACCTGGCGGAGTCCAAGATTGAAGGTGAGGCACGCAGATCATTATGGGACAGATGTGCCAGGTTAACTTTAGGATAAATTTAATTTAAAAATTTTAATCATTTCAGTTGAATTTATGAATCATTTTAGCCAAATCATAGTATCAAACCAAATTATGGAGGAATTTTTTCGAAAAAGAATTGTTTTTCTTCTGCCAAATAAGAAGACAACTGAAAGGTAACACTCAATGGAATTTTCACTTCTTGCTTTAAGAGAACTTCTCACAAGATAACACTTGTACATGGCTGATGACCTTAACAGTCCTAAAATATATTTTCACTAATGAAACAACCCATTTTTCTCCAATTTTTTGTTCAGGTATGGAAATCATGGCCAACAAGTTCAGTGTGATTGTGACCTCCTTGAAGAAGAAGCCATACGACTACCTGGACCAGAGAAAGATGGACTTTGACCAGGACTTTGAAGATTTCAAGAGACAAATTCAAGAACTTCATGTGAGTTTTTATTTAACTGGACATGTGGTACTTAAAAATTATTCTTCAAGTTTTAATTTTTTACATGAGCAGCATCCTTTTTGTTCTATTTAAGGCATCAGTTAATCAATTATAGCTATAAATCATAGTAAACATAGTTCCCTTTTACGAGTAGTCTTGCTAGTCTTGAATAGTTTGATTTCCACAGGTAATGTTATAAAGTTAGATAAATAAATTAAATGGCTGAAATCAGCAAGTTTATTCGTCATTTTTAAAATGATTTTCATATTTTTTTCTATATTTCAGAGCGGTATCATCATGTTCATGGACCAACGTTTTGAGAAGATAACCAGCACTGCGAGAGCTTTGTGGATGCTGAGGAGATTTGAGCGCCTAAATCTCCCAAATCTGGGAATTCCTGAGAAATATGCCAAGATTCTCAACAAATACGGCAGAGATATTGAAAGTGTTTCAAAATCCTACCAGAGAGATAAGACAGAGCCTCCTATTGGTAGAGATCTCCCACCAATTGCAGGTATGGATACATGCTATTAATTACAAATTTATTGAATGGAAAAATGTAATTTTATCAGATGCTTTGTATTCTTTGTACCTTGCCAAGCATTTACGTTCTGCAAACAAAAATTCTCCTACTATACTGAAAAATAACTGTATGTTGCATGTTCTGACACTTAAACTGATATACATGTGAATAGTTATAACCTTAACTTAAAGACACATCTATAAAACAATGTTTTTCAGAATACAGACTTGTCCCTAACATTCATTTTTTTATAATTCATACAATCATGAGTAATAACATAAATTATTTATTCGTTGAAGGTAAAAAAAAACAATTAAGACTTTACAAATCATGATAATGAATAAGTACAAATAATGACAATCCAGTTGTATAAAACTACTCCCATCTCCTCCAGGTAAGATAGCGTGGGCGCGTCAGCTATATCGTAGGATCCAGGAACCAATGGAGGTGTTCCAACAGCACCCCACCATCCTGCAGGGTCCTGAGGCCAAGAGAATCATCAAAAACTTTAACAAACTGGCCAAAGTGCTCCTGGAGTATGAGGTCCTATATCACAGAGGATGGATTAGACAGGTGAGTGGGAAATAAACAACTTAATAAAGACATTCTAGTCAAGTTAACTGAAAGGATATAAATGAAAGAATAGTGCAATGTTGTGTCATTGGTTTCTGTTATTTATCTTTAGGTGAGAATAATAATGTTTTATCTCACTTTTTGCTATTTTGAGATATTGGCAGTTGCAGTGTACAATGCTTCCATCTTGATGTGTTTATGCACACGTCTATAAATCCTGTTGTCAAAAATAAAACACATAGGAGACAGAAAAAGTTAAAAGCTTGCCAAAAGTGAAGAGAATGGAGAGGGAACTTTATTCTAACCCAGCAAGGTGCTTATTAAGCTAGTACTAGTTGGATCATAGTCATTGTAAAATACACAAATACCAAAATTAATAGATGAATAAATATTTCTAATTGTCTTATCAGGTGGAGGCAGCCAAGTCTGGTCTCCAAGCCTCCCTCATTGTACGTCACCCAGAGACCCAAGAGCTCTACGTGAACTTTGACCCCCAAATTATCACACTGATCAGAGAGACGGAGTGCATGGTGCGCCTGGGACTGGAGATCCCTCCTGCTGCCAAAAATCTGCGTGCCAAGCAGGAGCAGTTCAAAGAGAATTACAACATGCTGACTGTAAGTTTTCATATACACGTAAAAACTTTTCATTTTATTTCTGTACAGTTTGCATTTCTTTAAAACAATATATTTTTATATATAAAATCACAGGTAACTTTTTATGTTACAATTTATCTGTATTTTTGCCTAAAGTGTAAAATCTTTCAGACATTTTTTTTTTCTGACAAATGCAAATTAAAAAAGTTAATGTGGATAAAATTGTGTGCTTTGTATGACAAAAATCTCAGTGAAATTTGCCATTTAAAAAATTTTATTTTTAAATAACTTGTATCTTACTGTTTATTTAGCTGATGCTGGCAGAGAACAAGCGTGTTCGAGATAAAATCCCTGCGTCGTTTGAGCCCCTGATGACCCCCCACACCAACAAAGTGGACGATGTGATTGAACCTGGTCTGACCACTCTAACCTGGACATCCATGAACATTGATTGTAAGACCTGGTCATCTTTACACAGAATATTGAATTTATTTCTTTTTTTTTAAATTCATTTTATTATTTTCATATATCCTCCATATTGTGTAGTATATAAATGCATTAAACAAGTAACATGACAGCAGAATGTAAAGGTTGATTGATATTTGGCTTGTAAAGGCTGCTTTTATTAATGCCAAATCCAAATGAAAATTATCACAAAATTTCGCCTTAATTTTTATTAAGAGTGAATTATTAGATAATTGGGTATCTTTTCACAACTTTGAGATGTAATTAAAGAAATGTAATTAAGACCTGAGAACTCATCAGGTAATTCTCTTTATTTCTAGTATTTGTCAAAGATGTCTATGCAGCCCTGGAAGAGCTGGAGCTCCTGATAGACCGCGCAAATGATCTCACAGAGTTCAGAATTGACGCCATCTTGCACGAGATGAGCACCACGACTCTCTGCGAGTTCCCTGATGAAGTACCGTGGACTGTGGATGAATTCATGCAAAGAACACAGGTGTGTGTGTTTGTATTACTATTGCGTTTTTGTTGGTGTTTATGTATGGGTGTGCATATATGTTCCATTGTTAGTCAGTTTTTCATAAATTTTTTCATCTGCATTATTTTTTTCAAAAATTTTGGAATTTCGTAAAATAATTCTAAAAATAACAATAAAAGTAATAAAGAGTACCATGTAAAGCGTTTGTATAAGAAAAAAAAAACAAAGTTTGGTTCTTAATCATAATTAGTCACATATATAAGGTAATATTACTTTATCCAGCAACTGTGCAGTGCTGGTGCCCTCACTCTCAATTCTAAGAGTATCAATGTAGAAGACGCGGCCAACGAACTCATCAACATGTTGTGTGACTTCGGCCCTGAGGAGTCGGAGGCTGAGCCAGAGGAGGATGAGGATAAAGATGAGAATGGTGAGATTTATGTTTACCTGTCCACAGCCAGTAGAGATTATAAGTGTCATTGCTTCTGTTGTCATCATTGTTGTTGTTTTGATATAATTATGATTCTTATTAATAGTTTGATTATAAGTAGTAATGTGGATTTTATTGTGGATACTACTTGACTGTTGTTCTTGTTATATTTTGTTATTTATCTTTAATCACTTTTCCTATTTTATTTATTTATTTATTTATTTATTTATTTATTTATTTATTTATTTATTTATTATTGCTTGTACTACAGGTGAGAAGGGCAGTAGAGCAGGCAGCCCCACTCCGTCCAGGTCCTCCCAGACAGGAAGTCGCCAGGGCTCCCAGCGTCCCATTTCCCAGGGTGCCAAAAAACACAGGAACAAGAAGAAGGAGATGCGTGAATCCATGGAGGAGACGGCCATGGAGCTCCTGAGCCATTTCAACCATCGCAACCTGGACTCCCTTCTGAAGGTGACGAGAAACACCCTGGAGTCACTGAGGAAGAGAATTATTTCATCATCTACTGTGTCTTATATTGGTAAGTGATACTAAGGTGTATAAATGTTGATGAAATATCTCAAAATTATTTTTTCCACTATTAGACTGTTAGTTATCAAGTGGTATAGACATTTTAGGACATATTTTCATGATCCCTGCATTTGTTGGCAGAAACATACAGTTGTGCACACACTAAGAAAACACTTATAACTTTGATGAAATATCATGATGTTATTATCCTAAATTATATGAATGTAGAATTTAACACAATCCTTGATTTTTATATGAATATAGAATTTAGTATATTATCCCAATAATACATTATGATCATCAACATATTCTGTAGGGTTTTATTTAATTTCTCATTTCAGATTTGGGTGACAGCACCAAGAGTCGTCCTTTCTTCAAGACAGATGCAGTTCTGGCTATTCCCAACATCGTGATGCAGCCAGCTCTGGACGAGGTCCAACAAACAGTCAACAAGGTGGCCTTAACCATCCTAAGTGTTTCTAAGGGCGTCGCCCAGTGGAGCAAAGAACGTCGGAAGACGGTCAAGAAAACGGAGCGTTCCGGGTCGTTCTCAGAGCACCATAACGACCGCAGATCAAGCATAGGGAGCATTGCCGCGTCCGAGGTGTCACATGTGGGAGCTGGTGGGCGACGAGGTAGCCGTGGTCGGCTGGAAGCAGGGGAGAGTATGACCAGTTTGACCGTTCAACAGCAGCCTAAGAACTACTACAAGCAGGTGTCTGAGAACAAAGAAGTAGCCAAGATGGTGGGCCTGCTCCAGACATCCATTAACTCCACCAAGAAGGTACTGTCTTTCTTTATTTGATTATCTTTATTTTTGTATATGCATTATTTTTCGAATTATTTTACTAATATAAAATTCAATTTTTCATTTTTTAATTATTTTATGGTGATAATTTTTAATATCATTGCATGTATATATCAATAATAATATCAATGACATATATAAAAACATTAAATTTTTATAGTTTGTTTAATTCTTTAATGGCTTTAACATGTAAGATAATAACAGTCAATTAAATATATATTTTTTTATCTGCATTAAATTAATGAAAGAGGTTGTAAAAAAAAAAAAGAAACTATGTTAAAAAATATTATCTTGGTGTATTAAAGAGAAAGAAAAAAATCTAAAAATCTGTTCTTATCCCCAGGAAATCACCACTGCCCTGGACACCTTCAAGCACTACCATGTGATCTGGGAGAAAGACATGGAGGAAGACCTGAAAGAATTTATGAAACAGGAGCCAAAACTGTCCGAGTTTGAGGCAAAGATCTTACACTACAATGAGCTGGAAGCCATGGTGAATGCTGAGCCAGACTTCTATGATGTGGGCGCCATTGCTCTGTACACTGGTAAGTCAGCAAGAAATGGACTGTAGGGGGCAGCACAGTTTTCAGTGAAGAGGATCTGTTGTATTTTGATAATTGAGTGTTTCTATTTTGCATGGAATGAAAAGAATGTTGTAATTGTAAAAGTAATCATTATTTTCAATATATGCATTTAGTGATACGATAGCCATTTGATATCTCAGTTACTCAAAACATCAGGCAATTACTTCTGGCATTGGCCTGTCTGAAAAAATGGAAAAATAAGATTATTTAAAAAATAACTTTAAATAATTTTGAAACATTCAAATTAACTTGTTATTTTGTACTGTTTTGTGATTTTATATGTATATGAATATAATTCCAATGTATCTAATTTTCAGAAAAACTCAAGCTTGGTCTGACCACCGAGACCAAAGCCTGGAGGATACACTACGGCAAGGCCTGCAACCACAAGTATGCCACAGAAATGCAGGAGATCTTCGACTTCATTGAGGAAACCACCAAGAGGCTGAGCCGACCAATCAAAGACCTGGATGATATCCGCTTTGTCATGGCGGGACTGAAAGAAATTCGGGAGAAGGAAATTAGACTGGACATGAATATCGGGCCCATTGAGGTAATTTGTTGTTTGTTTATAGATTTGTAGTATTTGAATGTGAAAAAAGTACTTGTATTATGATGATAAAAGAAGAAACTCGTTTTTAAAGTGTGACTAAATGTCAGTCATGTGGACAAGGCTCTTTGATGAAGAGTCAAAATGTCATACCTCAGGGTAAAAAAACTATGGAAATGATAAAATTTTTAACTGTTTGAATGTAGATTATAATTTTTTTAGCCTGTAGAAAGATGGTAAGAACATACATTTTTTAATCGAACATTTTAACTTTTAACAAGGTATTTAAGGTATAATTGAATTTCAGTGCAACTGTCTTAGTATTGATTGATTTGTATTTAAAATGTTCATTCTGTATGTTTTATTTTTTCCTAACATCCCTGATCTCTGTATACAGGAGTCTTATGCAATGCTCGTAAAACACGAACTCCCCGTAGAGCGCGAGGAGATGGAGCGTGTGGACACACTTCGGTACTCCTGGGAGCGCATGAACGCACAGGCCGTTGAGATGTCGCACTATCTTGTCAAGATTCAACCAGACTTCCGTAGTGAACTTATCGACAATGTTCAGGTCTTTGCTGAGGACTGTAAGGACTTCTATGGGGACTACGCCACAGTAAGTCATGGAAATATATGAAAAAGGTTTAAAGACATATAGAAGGATTTAAAAGATAATATTATTTGATGACTTGCTTCTGCACAGACTGTCATACAAGTTGGACTTTCTTTTACATCAAACAATTTTATTCCTTGGGTTTACACAAGTTGGATTTTTATGATATTTGTGATTTTCCCAGTTTTGAAGTTAATTCAGTTCTTAAATAGAGATTTAAGTCCTTCAAAATAAAAATAAATAAATAAATAAAAGCAAAAACTGGTTTGTATATGTCACACTCCACAGTGTCTCAGTACTGCGCACAATGGATGACAATATAGAAATATGCCTAACATATTTATGGCCCATATACAGACTAGATGTAGACATCCTCACATTATTCCTTTTCCAATATTTTGCATTGAATTTAATGAATAACACTCTTATCAACCAGGCTGGCCCCATGGTGGCAGGAGTTCCACCCAGAGAGGCGTCAGAGAGGCTGCTGATTTTCCAGAACCGCTTCGACACCCTGTTCCGCAAGTACACCACATATACAGGGGGTGAGGAACTTTTTGGTCTCCCTGTCACACCCTACCCAGAACTCTTACAGGTATGTCTTTAAAGTACTAAATGGTGTTCAAGATCAACTTAAAGTGTAACAAGGAACCTGTGATTGCAAAATGAAAATTTTGTCTCGACCAGTTGTTATAAACTTAAATAAATATGGAATTATATTAAATCTCATACTGGTTAAAGCATCACAAAGGTCTAGTGATCAGGTTAGTGATTTTATATTTTAATAGGTTATTGGAAGTAACATTGTCGATCAAGACTAATAATTTTTCAAATTGACTGAAATTGATGTTGGTGACTCTAATTAGGTATGTAAAATGTAGACCATGCTTTAAGCAACATCTGTTTTAAAAAATCTTTTATTTTTCCTTCTAGATCAAAAAGGAGCTGAATCTGCTCCAGAAGCTGTATGGCCTGTACAACGCTGTCATAGAAACAGTCAATAGTTACTACGACATTCTGTGGCAGGAGGTGAACATTGAGAAGATCAACACAGAGTTACTGGACTTTCAGAACAAGTAAGACCACTGGGGTGATCATAGTACAGGGTGGGAACGTACAGAATATGCCTGATAATATCAACCTGGGGTTTCTATGGCTCTATGTGGAAAATATTTGCAGTGTATTTTGACCTATCAAAGTCAATTTTCTAATAATATAAAGAATAAATTATCATACAATACAATGATGTGTTTAAAATGTTTGAAAAAAATAATTTATAAAAAATCATTTTTTGTTTCTGATTGTACATAATCAGAACTTCTGTAGTGCTTTTTTTTCTAGTAATTATGAGGGATAGGATTCTATTTTATTATATTCTATCTTATTCTTTTCGGCTTTTCGTCATTGATGATGATCACCTTGACTACTTTCAGATGCCGCAAGCTGCCTCGAGCACTAAAAGAATGGCCAGCTTTTGAAGACTTGCGTAAGACCATTGACGACTTTAATGAGATGGTTCCGCTTCTGGAGTTGATGACAAACAAAGCCATGAAACCGCGTCATTGGCAGAGAATGGCGGAGCTGACAGGTCACGTATTTGACGTGGAGAATGAGAACTTTACTCTAAGGAACATTCTGGAGGCTCCCCTGCTGAAGTACAAGGAAGAGATTGAGGTAGGTCTAAGGTTGGAGGTCTAAATGTTGTGTTAGATGGTACAGAATTGCTTGTGGACCTTAAATGTAAATTATTATATATGTTACTTTGTCGTTAAATAGTATTACTGCAGTATTCTTTGCCAAAGCAATTGTCAAGTGTATTTGATATTGAACTGGTTTTAAAAAATTGGATTTTTAAAAGATACTACACTCTTACACTGGAACAGTTTTTGGTTCTTTTAGATCAGTGCTCAATTTTTCATAGATAGAAATTTGTCAGACCCAGTGTATAAAACTATAATTAAATTCTTTTAAATATTATCTCCCCCAGGATATCTGTATCTCCGCTGTGAAGGAGAAGGATATCGAGGCCAAGCTGAAACAGGTCATCGCAGAATGGAACAGCCATGATTTCCATTTTGGTAACTTCAAGAACCGTGGCGAGCTCCTGCTGCGTGGTGATAACACCAGTGAGATTGTGGCGCTGATGGAAGATTCTTTGATGATCCTGAGCTCGTTGCTTAGCAACAGGTAGGAAAATAGGATAAATCTGAAGGGTGACCTGTCTATTGCCAGATAATTATAACCATTACACCAAAAGTTTCTTCCAAGGAATAAATGAAAATTCCAGGTATAAATATTTTTAAGGTGGTTTCAAATTTTCAGGGAAAAAAAGTATTAGTTTGTTAGTTTTTAGAAATTTAAGGGAAAAAATTCCATCTCCAATTTATTTTAAAAATTTGATTATTTCTCAATTCTCCCAGATACAACGCCCCCTTCAAGAAGCAGATCCAGACCTGGGTACAGAACCTGTCTAACTCCACAGAGATCATTGAGAACTGGATGACAGTACAGAACCTGTGGGTATACCTGGAGGCCGTCTTTGTGGGGGGTGACATCGCTAAACAACTGCCACAGGTGGGTACCAGATACCAGTGTCATAAAGAAACTGAAGATTCAAATTTGGTCTAGCTTTGACGTATGATAAATAAGCAAGTGTAGTAACCCATTATCGGAAAGGAGCTGTTGGCTAAACTGCCCCCCCCCCCCCAATTTCTTTATTTTAACAATACATTGTGCAATATTTCATTCTAGTGGACTACAACTGTCTATAGAGAGAAAGACATTGTATCAACCTATAATGAAGAAAAATAATGAATTTCAGTAGTGATTATTTAATCTAGTATTTGATGAATGAATTGATCCAAAATTATTAAACTTGGAACAGGTTCTACATATTTCTGGTTTTAGTATCCAAATGAGAGTAGTTCAATATAAAATAAAAGATGTTTGTAATCTTGAGTTTTCTAACTCTGAAGGATGTTACCACCAGTTAATAAAATGTTTATTTTTATCCTTAACATCCCAGGAAGCCAAGAGGTTCTCCAACATAGACAAGTCCTGGATACGCATCATGCAGCGAGCCCACGAGACTCCCAATGTGATCCAGTGTTGTGTTGGTGACGAGACCCTGATGCAACTACTACCACATCTGCTGGAACAACTGGAACTTTGCCAGAAATCTCTCACTGGGTATGGACCAGACAGCTTTCTTAGATAATTTTATAAAATAAAAAATTGAATTGCCTTCTTTTCTTATTTCTGTAATTTTTCATCAATTTTTGAAATTTACAGTCAAACATTCATTTGATTTTTTTTTTGCAAATTTGATTAGATAGTATACTATCAAAAAGTTTTTCTTTGTCAAACTGGAATACCTTATCATCTTTTGAGTGATATATTGTAAATATATTAATTGTACATTTTTAGTGACAACATTATAAGCATGAATGAAATATTAAAAGGTACAAAAAGTTTACATAAAAAAATACAAATTATATACTTTACCAATGACTAACTTCACTTTGTAGCTATCTCGAGAAGAAACGTCTGCTGTTCCCACGTTTCTTCTTCGTGTCAGACCCTGCTCTCCTGGAGATCTTGGGTCAGGCCAGCGACCCTCATACCATCCAGGCACATCTCCTCAGTGTGTTTGATAACACCAAACTTGTCAAGTTCCACGAGAAGAATTACGACCAGATTCTGTCTATTGTGTCTTCAGAGGGAGAGACAGTTGATGTGAGTGGGTGGGAAAGTGACGTCTATCTAGAAAATATTCACAGTGTGTTTTGACCTGTCTAAGTAAATTTTCTTATAATATAAAGAATAAATTATCATACAGCGATATGTTTGATTATATAATAACAGTATTTGGAATAATGGTTGAGATATATAGCAAATAGAGTGATCAATATTGAATATAAGTATGAAAAAAATTAGTGAGCTTAAACTTTTGGTGTTAAAAAATATAGTGCCAAATAAGATCTGTGCCATATGATATATTTTTTTAAAATTTTGTGTGAAGCTGCATAAAAGTGTGATCTGACTACATCACATGGTGTAAACCTAGTCTTGTTAACTAGTGGTCTGTCGCTATCAAATATTCTCTCTTGTTCCTTCAGCTTGAGAAGCCGGTGAAGGCAGAAGGTAATGTAGAGGTCTGGCTTATGGCACTGATGTTGATGGCACAGAAATCTCTCCACGGTGTCATCAGAACTGCTGCCATGGCGATACAGGACAGCGGCTTTAACCTGCTGGAGTTCCTGAACATGTTCCCCGCACAGGTGAGTTATACTGAACAAATAAATAAGTAAATAAGTGAAAGGAATAAATGAATGTATTGACTTTGTCTGCCAATGATGGTAAAGAAAATCATCAGTATAAGTTAAGCATTTTGCTTTTAGAAAAGTTTTTACATTCAGAAAATTCACTTGATTTGATTAGTATAACAATAGAATGGGACAAGGGTCATAAATGAAAATTCTCACATGTATGCATGCAAGCATGCACACTCCTCCTGATATTCTGGATAACAACAGTGTGTTTAAGTGTCACACCTCCTTTCACAGGTCGGCCTCTTGGGTATTCAGCTGATTTGGACCAGAGACGCCGACGAGGCACTGAAAAATGCCAAATACGACAAGAAAGTCATGGCGGGCACCAACCAGGCCTTCCTGGAGCTGCTGAACCTGCTGATTGCACAGACGACACGGGAGTTGACTAAAGTGGAGAGGACAAAGTTCGAGACCCTTATCACCATCCATGTACATCAGAGAGACATTTTTGATGACTTGGTAGGTTGCTATCGTCATATTGATTATTGTTTATAAATATAGATAAATTATTGAGAGATTCTTGTAATGATGTGTTGAGTTTAAAAACCTGAGGTATGTGATAATATTCCTTTTAGCTTTAAAGCTAGATAATTATACCTAATTTATAAAAAAAATATTGGGGCTATATTTATCGAAAAATTTCATTTTCTGCAGTGTCGTATGCACATCAAGTCCCCCCAGGACTTCGAGTGGCTGAAGCAGACGCGTTTCTACTTCATTGAGGACCAAGACAAGACCCTGATCTCTATCACTGACGTGGACTTTATTTACCAGAATGAATTCCTGGGGTGCACAGAGAGACTTGTCATCACTCCACTGACTGATAGGTTAGTATATCACTGGGACAATTTGATAACTCAAAATGTGAATGACAAAGTGAAATTTCATAAACTGGTAAAATTTTCTTTAGGTGTTTGTGTGCTTTAAGGCAAATTGTAGTACTTAAATAGGTTCTCTGTATGTTGTAATGTTCTGCAAAAAGACATTGTCAAATAAATTAAAAGTCACATATTATGTGCATTTTTTCCCATCTGAAAAGATCTTACTTCACATGTTGACCTTGTAGTTTTACATGTTGACCTACCACTTTCACATGTTGACCTCCCACTTTCACATGTTGACCTTGTTGACTTTCCACTCACTCTATCTGCCCCTATATCTATTCCAGATGTTACATCACTCTAGCCCAGGCCCTGGGGATGTCCATGGGGGGTGCCCCCGCCGGTCCCGCCGGGACAGGGAAGACGGAGACCACCAAGGATATGGGCAGATGTCTGGGGAAATATGTGGTTGTCTTTAACTGCTCAGATCAGATGGACTTCAGAGGATTAGGACGTATCTACAAAGGTGAGACTGGACTAGTCTGGAAATTAAACCAGCGAGACACAGTCACCAGTGTCTTGTACTATTTTTACATTTTTTTAGATTTTAGTAAATGCATATTTTTGATACAAGTAATTTTACAAAGGCAATAAGTACAAAATTACTCATTAATAAGTATATGATAACAGAAAAACAATGTCTTCAAGACCGTTTCAAGGATAATGATAACCTTCAAGTCCTATAGGTGGGAAAACATTGAAAATGTTGCTGGTTTAAAAAAGTTCAAATGAATTGATTTATAGCAGTAACTGTTGCTATCTGGATTAATGATTATCTGTATCTACAAAAGCCTGTCATTTCACCTTCACGGGATTAACATGCACAGATAAATTTAATTTCATTTCCAATTTAACCACCTTATTTCTTACTCAGGCTTGGCTCAGTCTGGCTCATGGGGCTGCTTTGACGAGTTCAACAGAATTGAGCTGCCCGTGCTGTCAGTGGCTGCTCAGCAGATCGCCATTGTACTGACGTGTAAGAAGGAGAGGAAGAAGAACTTCATCTTCACTGATGGAGACAATGTGGACATGAACCCTGAGTTTGGAATCTTCTTGACTATGGTGGGTTGCTAGAAATTGGAGATTATTGTGATATTTATTAATTAATTTATTTATTTATGTATTTATTTATTAGTATGAAAATAAAAAATAAAAGGATGTAACAAAGATCACTGTGTTAACCTATTAGTTTTCTTATGAATTTAATATTTATTTTTTTCTTCTGGATGGATTTAGATATTTTAATGGATTCATAAAATCCAGTATAATAATTATATAATTTGACCTCTGGTCTGATACATATGTAATTCTATGTGTTTTGAAAATACATTTATCCTGCTTTCATAGAACCCTGGTTATGCTGGACGCCAGGAACTGCCAGAGAATCTGAAGATCAATTTCCGTACAGTCGCCATGATGGTACCGGATCGTCAGATTATCATCCGCGTCAAGCTTGCCAGCTGTGGTTTCATAGAGAACATTGTGCTGGCTAGAAAGTTCTACATCCTGTATAAACTTTGTGAGGAACAGCTTACAAAACAGGTATTTTACTTTAACTGTTTGATCCTTTATCTTTTTGATACTGTTTATTTAATTTCATTTGTTTTTGTTACACACACATAATTGAGCATGCATGTGCACACACATTCACACACTGTTTAATCCATAAGTTTGCTTTTACTAACCAACTATACATTACAGTTGACTAACTGAAGATTGTGTTCATCTTTCATAGTTAAGTAGTAAAATTTTTCTGTAGTTTAAAGTGTACTAACAAAACAAACAGTTTAATATATATATTTTTCAAAACAGCAGACAACCTCGTTGCAAAAAAGAGATTTTGAGCTTTGGAATATACCTCATTAACTTGTGTTGTTTTCAATTACAGACAGATGAAACAACAACTTTAAGTATCAAGACAGTTTCTGAAACTGCTTTATTTTATTGAATTACTTATCAAATAACCAGAAATTCAATTTTGATTTTCAGTCTTATTAAATCTCAAAACCTGAATCAAAATGATGCTGTATGTGTCAACTACTGATAAAATAATTGATTGAAATTTCTTCAGTAACAATTTTAAAAATTCTTATAGTAGTTTTACTCGCCTCTGATGTCAATAAACTATAGAAGAAAACATAGTGAAATATGAAATGTGCATGAGGGGAATATTGGTTTCAGGTGATAGATAGATGCCATCATTCATTGGGTTTAGGATTCTAGTCTTCTGTTGGTCCTAACATTTCTTTTCTGTGCATGTTTAGCCTATAAATAAAAAAGCATAAGAATAATTAAAGTGTAAAATATTATTTTTCTGTTTATAAAATCTTCTGGTGTTTATTGGAAATGACTTTCTTTATTTGTCTGACTAAAATGAAAAAAAATTGTTTGAATATTTGTAAGATGTACATTCTGTTGTCATTAGCAAATTTACTATCCCAAACCAAATATCAAATGATGTTCTCATAAATTATTTTCTATCTTTCCCAGGTCCACTACGACTTTGGTCTGCGTAACATCCTCTCCGTGCTGCGTACCCTGGGTACCAACAAGCGTGCCAACCCCAACGACACAGAACAGACCATTGTCATGCGTGTCCTTCGTGACATGAACCTGTCCAAACTGGTGGATCAGGACGAGCCACTGTTCTTGTCTCTGATTAACGACTTGTTCCCAGGGATCACCCTGGACAAGGCAGGGTACCCTGAGCTGGAGAACGCCCTGAAGATCAGAGTGGAGGAAGTGGGACTGGTGTACCACGCACCCTGGGTCCTCAAGTGTATTCAGGTTGGTATTCAGGGGGGTGTGGAGGGGGAGGGGGGGGACTGTGTGTTTATGTTTGTGAGTGGGAGGGGTGGACAGAGTTCATTTTAAATGTGTGAGAAGGTGGGGCATGTGTTCAGTCATCATTTATGATATTGGGGGATGGCTGAAGATCAAAGTTAAGGGATTTGTGCCATGTAAATACTGTAAGATTGCCTAGAATATTGAGATAGAAACGATGTCATGATAATTAAACTTGTTGACTAAAATTATACAATATATATATTTTTTGATACTGAGTATTAAGAAATGAACATGTAAACGAGTATTTAACCATTTGATTATTTAAGAATTCATATTAATTCAGTTTGCCATCTTATTTTCCAGCTCTTTGAGACCCAGCGTGTCCGTCACGGTATGATGACACTGGGGCCGAGTGGCGCTGGGAAAACCAAGTGTATCTACAGCCTGATGAAAGCCATGACAGACTGTGGGGAACCCCATAGAGAAATGAGGATGAACCCCAAGGCTATCACAGCACCCCAGATGTTTGGTCGGCTGGATGTGGCGACCAATGACTGGACAGACGGTATCTTCTCTACACTGTGGCGGAGGACTCACAGGGCTAAGAAAGGTATGGAGAGGGATGGGTTGATATGGACAGACTCCATTTTTTTTTTTCAAAAAATATCATTTAATATATCATTGTATTATTATTATTTGATTGGAGGTACAAAGTTACAAAAAAGATGAAAAATTACAAATAATGATTTAAAATGGAAAATGGAAGAAAATAAAATAATTCAGAAGGAAGGCCTGGATCAGTAACTGGTACTTGTGATAACTGTTCTCTTTGATAACTTCTCTTTTTGTGTGATATTTTGCCCTTATAGAAATGGCTTTTCTCTTTATAAAAATATGGAATTTGATGTGAGGAAAGATATTTTTTCAGCTTATTTCTCTTTAATTCATAAAGAAAGAAGGATGTGGTGATATTTGATTATTGGTCTCTGCAGGAGAACACATCTGGCTCGTCTTGGATGGTCCAGTCGACGCCATCTGGATTGAAAACCTGAACTCTGTCCTGGATGACAACAAGACCCTGACTTTGGCCAATGGTGACCGTATCCCCATGGCAACATTGTGTAAGATCATCTTTGAGCCACACAACATTGATAATGCCTCTCCAGCCACTGTGTCTAGGAACGGCATGGTGTACATGAGTAGCTCTGGAATGGATTGGAACCCTATCCTCTCCGTAAGATTATTTATTTATTTATTTATTTATTTATTTATTTATTTATTTATTTTGCATTTTTTACATAAACTAGTCTTATTAATATTAAACTGTACATTTATTTTCAAACATACAGACATACATATTTTTTAATTTTTATTTATGATATTATTTATTATATATTTGAATTACAAAAAATACCGCATAATAAATTAAAAATACCCCCTCCATTGATATCTCCAGGGTTGGCTGAACACGCGGTCAGTGGGAGAGTCGAGTATCCTGATGTCGCTGTTTGAGTCATCTTTCCCAGAGGTCTGGAGGTTTGCCACACAGAATCTGGTCTTCAAGATGGACACCATGGAGGCCTTTGTCATCAACCAGGTACGACACAAATCTTGAACATTAACAGACACTCAGTGGAGATAATATTCTAATAGTAATGATTTACTTTTTTCATGAGGGATTTTTGGTAATGGTTGACTTCTGGATATGATCAGTTTTTAAAGTCCCTTGATGTCTGGATTTCCTTCTGCAAAACTTGGATAAAATGAAAGTTGCTTTCATTTCCTTATTGATGCTTGCATGATAACCAATTGCTGGAACATTTTGCGAATGACTGCGACCCAGCAAGTACAATATGCACATACAAATACAACACACTGAAAGATCAGGTTTATGAATTTTTTCATAAGAACAGAAACAGTTCGTTTTAAATATAGATAAAGATGGGGGCAATACAAAGCTCTGTGTCTGTATTTTTCCAGGCTTGTAATCTCCTCCAAGGACTCATCCCTAACAGAGAAGACAAACAGACACTGTCCAAGGAACACTACGAGCACCTGTACGTCTTTACACTCATGTGGAGCATTGGCGCCTACCTAGAGTGGGACGACAGAGCCAAGATGGAGGAATTCCTACGCAACAATGAAGAGATAAGATTGGATCTACCAAACCTTGATGGTTTCCCAGATTCCACCATGTTTGATTTCTTAGTAGAGGAAAATGGTGAGATTTGACAGGCCAGCCATTTTGCTGATTTTACAAAATTATAAATAAAATTTGGCAAAATAAAACACAATTTAAGACAGGCTTAATTTAAAGTATAATTAACAATAACAAATCAATTACTTTATGATAACAATATGTCCTCCTTCTTTCCAGGCACGTGGTCTCACTGGAACACCAAAGTGGAACCGTACCATTACCCTCCAGACACCACCCCTGAGTACGGCTCCATCCTGGTCCCCAACGTAGACAACGTCCGTACTGAGTTCCTCATTCACACCATCTCCAAGCAGGAGAAAGCTGTGCTGCTGATAGGAGAACAAGGGACAGCCAAGACAGTCATGATCAATGGCTACATGGGGAAATACAACCCCGAGGAGCACATGGCCAAGTCGTTGAATTTCTCATCTGCGACGACGCCCTACATGTTCCAGGTTGGTGTTACAGGGTGCTTGTAGCTGCCAGGTCACCTTCTATAGTAATATTGATGCAATTTCTTTTGATAAAGAACTTTTTTTAAAAAGTTGTGGCAACATTTTTGTATTTGATTTAGAAACTAAAAAAGTTATGCATATGCATTTTTATGCATTGGAGTGTAGAAAAAATTAATGGTGATTAATTTAACTTTTCATAGTGGTTGTATATTAGTTTGAGTAAAAGTCAAAAAATTTATATAATATTGACAAAATTATCAACTAGGTACAAGATATTACATTTACCAATATCTATGCAAAATGCTACAAACAAATAGGATTTATACCAGATAATAAAAAAAGCAAATTAGAAAATAACCTCTTTATTGACCTTACTTCCCGCAGAGAACAGTGGAGAGTTATGTAGACAAGAGAATGGGCAGCACTTACGGACCTCCGGCAGGGAAGAAGATGAGCGTGTTCATTGATGACGTCAACATGCCAATCATCAACGAGTGGGGAGATCAGGTAGCCAATGAGATTGTCCGCCAGTTGATGGAGATGAAAGGATTCTACAGCTTGGAGAAACCTGGAGATTTCACCACCATTGTGGACATGCAGGTATATAATGCCAACTTTCATCTTAATTTATATCTGCACACACATGTACATACACACACGCACATGTACACGTACACTTGCAGACATTTACTGACAACAAAACACAGTACAAATAAAAAGTATACACAAAAATCTGAGTTATTGTGATAAGAAAGAAAAACAAAAACACAGGAATAATAGTTTTTCACTCATATTTCATCAAAGTAAAGGAGACCAGTCACTGCATTGTACAGCTTCATAAATGCCAGAATACTCACTCTCTTGTGGCTCCCTCTATTTCCAGTTCTTGGCAGCCATGATTCACCCTGGTGGTGGTCGTAACGACATCCCACAGCGTCTGAAGAGACAGTTCACCATCTTTAACTGCACGCTGCCTTCTAACCCGTCCATTGACAAAATCTTCAGCTGTATTGGCGAGGGTCACTACTGCCAGGAAAGGGGGTTCTCGGAGGCTGTGAGGAAGTTGATTGCAAGATTGGTGCCTGTAACAAGACGACTTTGGCAGCTCACTAAGGTAGGTGTCAGTAAAATTTTGGTGCTCACATGGTTTCTAACAGCTATTCTAAAAACGTCTTTTCTGCAATTGATGACTTTTCCATGTTTCTATTGAGTACAATAAACAAATTTGCTTTATTAAGTGCCTATTAATATTTGTGCAATCAAACTAAAATTTGCCCAGGTGGATATGTTAACTGTCATTCACATCTTTTATTTTTCTGAATAGTCTTCTCTATATAATAAGTTCTCAGTATTTCTATACAATCAATAAATCCTTCATGTCAGAGGTGTCATCTGGATGTTAACCAAGCTTCATAATTATTTTCATCCTTCCTCTCCAGATCAAGATGTTGCCGACCCCTGCCAAGTTCCACTACATCTTTAACTTGCGTGATCTGTCCCGTATCTGGCAGGGCATGATCAACACTGAGTTTGAGGTCGTTAAGGACGAGAAGACAGTCATGGCGCTGTGGAAACATGAGTGCTGCAGGGTCATATCTGACAGGTGAAACAGTTTAGAAAATTTTAGATTCTTCAATTTCAGATTGATATAATTGATAAGATAATTCATTGTTGAAAATAGGCTATTCACACTAGCACTTTTGACCGCGGTTAAGGCCTGACCTCGGTCCTATAGCGGTTAACTTTTCTAATGTGAACGGACGACATACCCCTGACTGCGGTCGAAATAAACTCAGATCGGGAGCTGGGTTAAATCAGAGTTAACTCCGAATCGTGGTCAAGACTGGATGTTTACCTTTTGTCACCGTTATGCGGTAAACTCATATATCTGAAATGAAGAAATTAAATGTAAAGGGTTAGATTATTACATATCCAAACGATAGAGCACATGCTTAACAGGAAGTACGATTGCTGAAATTCTATCGCAACTGATCACTGCCGGTTCCAATGTGAACGCAAATAATCTCGGTTTAGTTGACCGCGATTCAATTGGAGTTATCTCGACTGCGGTTAACTTTCTAATGTGAATGCCCTATTAGAAGTGTCTATGTGCATAAAGATTGGGTTTGAGCCTGATATAATAGGATGCTTAGATAAAAAAGAAATAATTCCAGGGCTAGACAAGCAAATCAGCTGATGTACTTTTATCATGAAAACCGCATGTTTTATAATCATTCTAAAATTGTAAAGTCAGAGCATTGGTAATATATATTATGGCACTTTGATTAAGGAGAAAATGAAAAGGCCTTCATTCCATGTTTCCTGTGTGTTAAGTGTGATATACCAGTATCATTGGAGTCTTATCCACAGTCTAGGTTTACACTGCATGATGCCAAAGGAGCCACAAGACCTAATATATTGAATGTTTATTTCATCACCTTTGTAACACAAACTCCTGCAGGTTCACATCATACGATGACTACACCTGGTTTGTTAGCACCGTGTCTCGTGTGGTGAGAGAGGATATCGGAGAGGCCAAAGTCCCCATGGTTGAGCTGGAACCCTGGTTTGGGGACTTCTTTAGGTAAAACTGACCAGGACTGACCACTGGTCACTGCAGCACATGGACTGGGTTGTGTTGGAGGCACTGAT
>NW_019775824.1:428378-478193 GCF_001039355.2 Lingula anatina
TGCATGGTATTGTTTGAAACCAACTAATCTGATGTGTGTTAACTTTGTTTCAGGGCACTTTGGTTGCTATGTTTATATTTTAACCAATCTTTGTTTTCAGTTTTGAATGCCATGTTGTAAGAGGAATTATTTGGAAGAGAAAAGGTTGAACACAGATTGAGCCAGTATTCTTATTTCAGCTAACATGATTGGTTACTAATTATTTAATCTGGAGAAAAGAGTTTCACAACTGCGACTACAGTGAAATCCAGAAAAATGATGATTTATTTTTGTAATATAACATTGGATTTAATCCATTATTAACTTGCACAATTTGTGTTGTTGACTGTGGTCACTGATGCACTGTTTGCACACCTCTCACCTGTGACAGGTTCACTAACTTTGACGACTACAAGTGGTTCGAGAAAACCATGGGCCGCGTGATCACTGAGGAGATTGGAGAAGAGATTTCAGAACACACGCAGCAGACGCACTGGTTTGTGGACTTCCTGAGGTATTAACAAGTTGTCATTGTCGTTGTGTTTAACATCATAATGGATTGAAAACACTTACTGTTGTGAGGCTGTTTGCATTGAAAATTGCACATTATTAATGTTAATTATAACAGTTATGAAATAACCTCATTATAACCCGTATATTTTCACACACGCACATGCATGCTCACACCAAATAATAGAAAATGCATGCACGGTGACTTCTGCATCACCTCATGTCACAGTGTATGACTGAAAATAAGTGAAAACCAAGTGACTTCTCTAATATCATTTCTTAGAGATTTTTTATTCAGTATTAGATTTTTCCATAATAATATTTCTTTTCTTAATTATTACTTTTTGAAATTGTAAATTATAATGATCTGAATGTCCTACAGACTCATATTGATCCTGATCATGTTTTTCAGCTCAATAAACATTCAAGTTTACTTTTGCTAAATGTGTTCTTTTTTCTTCATACTCTAGAGATGCCCCAGAGGCTACAGGGGACGAACCAGAGGATGCAGACTTTGACATGCCCAAGATTTATGAACCCGTACGTAGATGTTTCTTTAATGATGAACAGATTTTGTTGTGTTCATGATTATTTGGTGGAAAATATTTTGTGTGAATTGGTGTATGGGCATTTGTAATATGACAGGTCATGTGTGAGGTCATTGAGAGGTCAGAGGTCAATGGAGTGGACGAAGGGGAAGATTCAACATGGTGTGGGCAGCATTGTTTATGGCATATAAAACTTATTTCAAATACGTACTTTTTCTCAATATTACAGCATTGTTTTGAAAATGCTCTATACTTGTTGTCTGTTAAATGGAAGTGGAAGTCTTAGTTGTAAATTTTATGATTTGAAAGTACTTACATTGGGCCAAATTACCATTAAGCATTTCTTGTAATATCACATTCTGTTGAAATTGTAGATTCCATCATTTGAAGCCCTGGAAGAGAGGCTTCGATTCTTCATGGCACAGTACAATGAGAGCATTAGAGGCGCTAACATGGATTTGGTGTTTTTCCGAGATGCTATGACACACTTGGTGAAGATCTCTCGTATCATTCGTACACCACGTGGCAATGCACTGCTGGTTGGCGTAGGAGGTTCTGGCAAACAGTCATTGACAAAATTGGCTTCCTTCATTGCAGGATACAAGATATTCCAGATTACCCTGACTAGGTAAGTTATGTTTAGACTGGGGTAAACTTTTCTTCCAAAAATATAATCATCAGTTTTTATGCCATATCTGCTTTAACACCATAAAAGAGAAAAAGTGAAGCAAAAATTTATCAATTTACTTCACAAAAATTTTAATCAAATCATCACATAGCTTTGAACAGGATGAAATGAAAACTGAAAACCAAAAAATGATTTAATAAAGATTTTGATTATTAATGATAAATGTTATAGAAGTACAGAATGTGCTCATCATATGAACAGCTTGCAGTACAAATGACTTTTTTTCATTTGGTGCATGAAATTAAACTCATTAGGTTAACTTTGGCCCCACTGCCACACCAGTTTCACTTTTAGTCCATTGCTTACCAGTTTCACTTTCACTTTCCCCTTACACAATCCATTGTCACACCAGTTTCACTTTCATTTTCCCACACCCAGGTCCTACAATGTGAGTAACCTGATGGAGGACCTGAAGTACCTGTACAGGACAGCTGGTCAGCAGGGTCAGGGCATCACCTTCATCTTCACTGACCAGGAGATCAAGGATGAGGGCTTCTTGGAGTACCTGAACAATGTGCTGTCCTCTGGTGTGGTGAGTGGAAACTAAAACATGGGTGGATGAAAAAAATGTCAAAGTTTTTGAGTTATTAAATTTCATGTTGTTTTTATCCTCTCAGTGTTATTGTTTATTATTAACGGTAATGTTGCCCTTGTGACAGAGATATTTACACAGCAATATGAAAAAGAAATGATAAGCATTTGCCCTCTTCAGGTCTCCAACCTGTTTGCCCGAGACGAGATGGATGAAATTACCATGGAGTTGATCCCAGTCATGAAGAAGGAGTTTCCGAGGCGACCACCCAGTAACGAGAACCTCTATGATTACTTCCTGTCTCGTACCAGGGCTAATCTTCACGTCGTCCTCTGCTTCTCACCTGTAAGTAAAACTCTTAAGGGGTCCTTTTTTTATATTATTACCAGGAACAGAAGAGTAATAGTATCATGAAGCGGTTGAGAGGGGAAGGGAGCAAACTGTTGAATTTAATAAATAGATATTTGTTAACTTAATTATACTTGACAAATAACAAAATTAAAAAAAAAATACTTCTGATAAAGCTCTTTTCATTTTCTTGTCCTTAGGTTGGTGAAAAGTTCCGCAGCCGAGCACTGAAGTTCCCTGGTCTCATCTCAGGCTGTACCATGGACTGGTTCCAGCGCTGGCCCAAGGATGCTCTGATTGCTGTCGCTGACCACTTCCTGTCCAAGTTTGACATCGAGTGTACGCCAGAGGTGAAGAAGCAGCTGATCCAGGCCATGGGGACTTTCCACGACGGCGTGGCTGAGAGTTGTGTGGAATATTTCCAGAGGTAGGGGATGGGTTGTGATTGGTTGTTTACTGTCACAGTTAACACACTGTCACATCTAACACACTGTCTGCTGTGTAATCATGATTTTTTTTTCTAAGGAAAACAACACTATGGCATTTAGTATCCTTGTTCCTCGGATCCTCCTCTTACATTTTCTGATTATTAAATATTTTTTTTCTTTGAATTTAGAAATGTTAATTAAAGTAATGATTTATTCAATAATTTTTTTTCAAAGGAAGGATTAAATTATAGATGCATCTAGCTGTGCTTTGTTAGCTAAGTTAGTCACAAACCTTTTTTTTTTTTTTTTTTTTTTGCAGATATCGTCGCTCTACCCATGTGACCCCCAAGTCGTACCTGTCCTTCTTGGCTGGGTACAAGACCATCTACAGTGACAAGAGAGGAGAGATTGGAGAGCTCTCTCAGAGGATGCAAACTGGTGAGATTATAAGGATAATAAGGATAATATTGATAATGATGAAAGTATTGATGATAATGATAGTATTGATAATAATGATAGTATTAATAGTGATCACAATAATGATCATAGTATTTATAATGATGATAATAAATAATTATGATGATAATGATAACTATATTGATTATAATGATGATGATGATTTTAAACCTGTTTTTTCTAAGTAACCCAAACTTTATATACACCCGAAGATGCCAACAAGAAAAATACCAATACTCAGTGTGGCAAAATGGCTTTAACCTGTATTCCAAAATCTCAACATTATATCTATCCTCCCCAGGTCTTGAGAAGTTGGTAGAGGCCTCGGAGGCCGTGGGCGAGCTTAGTAAGGAGCTGGAAGTGAAGGAGAAGGAGCTGGCCATAGCCTCGGCCAAGGCAGAGGAGGTACTGAAGACCGTCACCTCCAAGGCACAGGCTGCTGAGAAAGTCAAGAATCAGGTAGGCATTCCTTGAAAATTGTGCTCTTAACATGGTCTTTTGTACTAGAATTTCTAGGAATCCTGTGGTACTAATATATGTTGGTTTGAAATACACTGGCCTTGAGTCTGGCTTGAATGTTGAAAATATATTTCAAAATATGGTGACAAGGGGATCTGGAATATGCCCCTTCTTTTTTTTCAAAAGGTGTTTTGGAAACGTGTTTTACGGCATATAACTTGAAGTAATGCACACTTGTAGCCAGCAACCTGTCTTCCTTTATATCATATGGTAAAATAGTGGTCTAAATATTTTGGTTATTCTGAAACACACTTCACATTCATCATGCATTTATCATTTTTATTATCTCCAACATTAGGTACAAAAGGTCAAGGACAAGGCCCAGGCCATTGTAGACAGCATTGAAGCTGACAAAGCCATCGCGGAGGGTAAACTTGAGGCTGCCCGCCCTGCCCTGGAGGAAGCTGAAGCTGCCCTGAAAACCATCAAACCAGCTGACATAGCCACTGTGCGAAAACTTCTGAATCCCCCCCACTTAATTATGAGGATCATGGACTGTGTGTTGATCTTGTTCCAGCGCAGAGTGAATCCTGTGGAAGTGGACAAGGACAGACCTTGTGTCAAACCCTCCTGGGGAGAGTCCTTGAAGGTGGGTCGATATAGGACAGATAGTGAAAATAATTATAGTTAGTGTGGTGCCTTTTTATATATGGAAATAAATGATAATAATAAGATAATAAACACAGCTATTGAGAGTATAAGTACTACAAATATTGGCAATGATCAGTTATTATAGTGTAAAATTGTGCAAATATTGGAAGTAACTATAATGAATTCTGAGTATGTATATTGATTGGTGAAAGAAATAAAAATGACAAAAGAAAAAAAATTGGATGTTTTCCACTTCTGCATGGAATAAAATTGTTAAATATGATTTGATAAGGTTATTATTTGGACAGATAGTGTTTTTTTATTATAATTATTAAAAAGAATTCTGGATCTAATATTACCTGTAATAACTATGGGTACTCATTGATACTCATACATTTTGATATGCAGATGATGGCAGGTGGTGGCCTCCTCACACAACTTGTAGAGTTCCCCAAAGACAGCATCAACGAGGAAACAGTGGAACTCCTGGCTCCGTACCTGGATATGGAGGATTATAACCTGGAGACAGCGAAGAAGGTGTGTGGTAATGTGGCCGGGTTGTGTTCCTGGACGCAAGCAATGGCCTACTTCTTTACCATCAACAAGGAGGTCCTGCCATTGAAGGTGAGATCTCAGACCTAGAGGAATTGTTGTGTAACAAAATGTCAACAGTCAAAAATCAGTTTTAGTAAACACTGCGGCCATGGATGTTGCCATTGGTGTTGTTGAATTCACAAAGAATCTTAAAGACCGCTTGTTAATGAGGCATTTTTCTCCATTCCATTATATAAAGCCTTGAGCACATTATGACTCACATCAGTAATTTGAACTGTGGAATAGTCATATGTGAAAAGATTGCAAAGTCAACTCTACATAGTGAGATGTTCTAACCCAAAAATAGTTTTAAAAAACACCACTTGTTGCACTGTTCCATGTCATTTTCTTAAAATTTTCATCATTTTGAATAATCATCCTTTCCCACATTAGGCAAACTTGGTTGTTCAAGAGGCTCGCCTCAATGTGGCCATGACTGACCTGAATGCTGCCCAAGCTCAGCTGGATGAGAAAGAGGCTGAGCTGCGGGAAGTGCAGGCCATGTATGACAAAGCTATGAGAGAAAAACAAGTAAGCAAATAATTTAGTTTTGATGCTTAGCCTGGTACTAATACTTTTCTATACTTTTCAACTAAGCTAAATTATTTTTGAATTCTAAGGGATTTATTTCAGAGACTTAAAACAACAACTGTTTTTTGTCAGAATTCAAAAGTACAGAAGAAAAATGGAATTATTTATTTATGCATTAAGATTTTGAACAATTTGTTAGTATTTGATAAGGTAATATATGGGATGTTTATATAAAAATGAAAATGCTCAATTATGTATATTTCCCGCAGGCATTGATTGATGATGCAGAGAACTGTCGTCGCAAAATGAGCGCGGCGTCTGCTCTGATTACGGGTCTGGGCGGTGAGAAGGTCAGGTGGACGGAGCAGAATAAAGAGTTCAAGGCGCAGATTGGAAGGTACTCAAACTGACTGGTTTCTGAATTCATAAAATGAGATTTATGTCTAGTAATGAATTAATTTTAGCCTAACTTTTAATTGGATTGTTTATTTTTTAGTTGTTTCTCATTGCTAAGTAATGGACCTTTTTTTTGCTAAATTGTTCATGCTTACAGTTTGATTTTTTGTACTTATGTAAAGAGAGAAGTAAAGAAAGATCCAAAAGACAGACAGATAGTAAGAATTGATTAGGGAAGGCGTGAATTATTAAGTAAAAGGTTTCAGAAAACACAGAATTAATCTTTACACCGTCTTCCCACTCCAGACTAGTTGGTGACATCCTGATGTCGACGGCCTTCCTGTCCTACTCCGGCCCCTTCAACCAGGACTTCCGCCAGCTCCTCAGCAAAAACTGGCAGAAGGAATGTAAGACCAGGAAGATTCCATTCACTGCCAACCTCAATGTCATTGACATGCTGGTCCTACCCACCACTGTGAGTGAGGCTGGAATTCATATTTTTTTTCTTAGTTTGTGTATTTATTTATTTATTTATTTATTTATTTATTTGTTTGATTCTTTTCATTTATTTATTTATTTATTTATTTATATGTTTCTTTTTCATTTTTTTGTTTGTTCGTTCATGTATTTATTTATTTATTTATTTATTTATTTATTTATTTATAGCGTATTCATTTCATCTCTTCACTCTGACAGACTTGGTCACAGCTGAATTCCCTGTTCATGTGAAGGTGCTAACTGTAACATATAACTATTGTTTGTATTTTCTTTCAGATTGCGGAGTGGAACTTGCAAGGACTGCCCAATGATGACCTGTCCGTCCAGAATGGTTTGATAGTGACCAAGGCTTCCCGCTACCCTCTCCTAGTGGACCCTCAGGGTCAGGGGAAGAACTGGATCAAGAACAGAGAGGGAGGGAATGAGTTACAGGTAGGGGGCGCTCACAGTAGTTACCTAATACTATGAACTTCATACATTTCTCTTGTTCCAGGATTTATAATTGTACTCACTTTAATGTACCAGTTGTCCTGAACCAAGTCACCTTTTGCAGATATATTATCAGTCCAACAAGGTAGTATTTTAAAAAAAATAAGATTTCATGTTTTACATGTAATTTTAACTTAAGTTAATTATATAAAAGTTTGGGTACCACCAACACAATGCAACTTAATGGAATAAATCATATCACTTTCTCCTCAGATCTCCAACCTGAACCACAAATATTTCCGCCAACACCTGGAGGACGCCCTGTCTCTGGGACGTCCACTCATCATAGAGGACATCGGCGAGGAACTGGACCCTGCTCTGGACAATGTCCTGGAGAAGAACTTTATCAAATCAGGTACGGACCTGAAGGAAAACACCCTTGTGGGTCCTTGAAACTGGTATCATTTATCTATGACATGTAAATCATGGACATGATCTGTACTGGATGGATATGAAGAATTATGTTAGACTTTGTATTTGACATCTCAAAAGTCCCATTTATTATATTGTGTGACATTTTGTTTAATAATGATATTGATGATTCAAATTTGAAGCTTGGTGCTTTCATTTTAATTGACTTGATGTATTAATATCAAGTCAGTATTTTCTTATTTAAGGTTTTCCCTTGTTAAAAATACACCAAAAATATCAATATCATCTTCACTAATTAATTCAATAATTGAATGCAAAAGGTTCATTTTAAATCATTTCATTTCTTATTTTTTATTGATACTTCAAAATCCAAAAAAGTCCCAAAGATTTAACAATTCCATCTCCCACACAATCTCCAAAGAGAAAAGGCCTCCATACTAAAGACACCCCCTCTGTGTGTTTCCAGGTAAAACCCTGAAGGTGAAGGTGGGAGACAAGGAGGTGGATGTAATGGATGGGTTCACACTGTATATCACCACCAAGCTGCCCAACCCCAGCTATACCCCTGAGGTGTCTGCCAAGACCTCCATCATTGACTTCACAGTCACTATGAAGGGTCTGGAGGATCAGCTGCTGGGACGGGTCATCCTCACTGAGAAAGCTGTGAGTACATAAGACAAAAATATATAATGCACTGTGAATTATATATGATGTTCAAAATACATCCTATAATAAATTGTTGGAATTCAGATCTGCATGCTGATAACCATTCTCATTCCTTATTTTGCCTTGTTTTATTAGGTTTTTGTTTATTTCGATTACTAATTTAAAAAAAAAAAGGATGATGAATTAGTCAAATGTGCAAAAATATGACAGAGATTGATAATTAAATTAAGGTTAACCAAATAAAGAAAATACAATATATATATATATATATATATATATATTCCTTATGGATATATTCCTTTACCAGACATGAAAATATTTATTCTGAAACACGGAGTATTTTTGATCCCTAGAACTGATAGCTTTATTGTTCCCAATTTTTCTCCAGGAACTGGAGAGTGAGAGGGTCAAACTAATGGAGGATGTGACGGCAAACAAGAGAAAGATGAAAGAACTGGAAGATAACCTTCTGTTCAGGCTAACAAGTACACAGGTAGGCGGGCAGCCATCTTGGATAAAATTAACAAATTATAGACTATTCACATAAGAGACTCTTTGATGTCTTCTCCATTGTCAAGCACACAGGTAGTAAAAAATAAGCATGTATCTGACATTTTGCATTTCAATTTTTACTAGGGCTCGCTGGTGGATGACGAAGACTTGATCAATGTCCTTCACACCACAAAAGCCACGGCCCAAGACGTCAGTCAGAAACTTCAAATTGCTGCTGAAACTGAGGTCAAAATCACCGCTGCTCGTGAGGAGTACCGACCAGTCGCCACCAGAGGGAGCATCTTGTACTTCTTGATCACTGACATGAGCATGGTGAGCTGCATGTACCAGACAGCTCTCAAACAGTTCCTGGGACTTTTTGATCTCTCCATGGAGCGTTCTATGAAGTCGCCTATCACCCAGAAACGTATCTCAAACATCATCGAGTATATGACATTTGAGGTGTGGAAATATGCAGCGCGCGGTCTGTATGAGGAGCATAAGCTGATGTTCACACTGCAGCTCGCACTGAAAATTGACATGCAGGCAGGGAAGATTAAGCATGAGGAGTACCAGACATTTATTAAGGGTGAGTGTGTTTTTAAATTAATTTTTATGTACAGACACAGATGTGTCTGTACATATAGCCATCATCTGCATCTGTCGTCGCCGTGCACTTTTACCGATAACACGATAAGTGGAAAACCATTTTACCTTTTGACTTGTTTACTACATGTTTTAAAGATATGATAACGAATTTTAACTTTTGATTTTGTTCTTTGTTTCCAAGTGTATGTTTATGCTGTGTAAAGATATGTTATTTTTGAATTGTTGATCAAAGAATATCATTTGAGATGCTTCCCATTTTATGTTGGAAGAAGTCTTTTTGTTTTAAGAAGTCAAACACTTTCAGCCAAAAGGATTCTATTTACTTAAAATATACCAGATGTTTTTCATGTTAATGACACATTAACACCTTCAGTAAAGTATTATTTCATGATCTTCCCCATACAGGTGGCGCTGCCCTTGATTTGAATGTTGTGACCCCCAAACCATGCAGATGGATCCTTGATCTCACTTGGTTGAATCTGGTAGAACTGAGCAATCTTCACCAGTTTTCTGGCATCCTGGACCAAGTCTCCAGAAATGAGAAACAGTGGAAGCAGTGGTTTGATAAAGATGCCCCAGAGGAGGAGGTGATTCCTGACGGCTACAATAATTCCCTGGACGTTTTCCGTCGTCTGCTCTTGGTGAGGAGCTGGTGTCCAGATCGCACACTCCCCATGGCGAAGAAATATATTGCTGATACTCTTGGAGAGAAATATGCAGAAGGTATGAAAAGTTGTTTCAGAACAATTTGAAAGTTCTATTTGTGCATTTTTAGGTCTGAAATAATCATCTTATTAGAATGCCGTATTGAGAATACTGTTACATATTGTATCAAATATTTTTTTAAAATTTTATTGTCATGTTGAATTTTAAAGTGTTAAAAATGTTTGAGGAAGTATGTACTATTCAATGTAATGGACTACTTGTAAGCTTGAAAATGTTCATAAACTTTATATAGTTTGAGTTATTGTCACACTCCTTTTTATGGTCGATATATCATATGCACTTAATTATTATATTTCTATGTAACTAATTCAGGTGTCATTCTTGACGTGGAGAAAATGTGGGAGGAGTCAGATCCAAGGACGCCTCTGATTGGTCTGCTGTCAATGGGCTCTGATCCAACCAATAGCATTGAAGCTCTCGCCAAGAAACACAAACTTGGTAGGTACAGCAACCTACAGAAGGAATGGTCAGTCTTTGTCCATATTAAAGCTTTAATCTTGAACAGAGTTCTTAGATTGTCCACTGATCCATTTGACAGCTTTGCTGACTTCTTCCTTCATCCATAACTCAGCATTTTAATTTTTTATTTCCCTTTTCCTGTTTTGCTAAGTTACAACTTTTCTTTTCCGCCTTTAAAGAATGTGGCGCCATCTCCATGGGTCAAGGTCAAGAGGTCCACGCCAGGAAACTTCTGACCAAGCTGATGTCTCAGGGTGGCTGGGCTCTCCTCCAGAACTGTCATCTGTGTCTGGTGTATGTGATGGAGCTGCTGGACCTGATGACGGAGACGGAGAACATCCATGAGGACTTCAGGTTGTGGGTGACCACAGAGGTGCATCCGAAATTCCCTATTGGTTTCCTACAAGTGAGTTTTTTAAAAATTTTCACTGATTTGTCACATTTGTATCAGAATTCTTCTAAGAGTTATTCATTGATTGTCACTGATTATTCTTCAGATGAGTTATATGCTGTGTGAAAGAATTTGTGTGATTGCTGATTTTAAAATGTTTATAATGGAATTGAAATCCAGTTGCAGTAATGAGATCATTTTAGTTTTTGGACATTTTCCAATTTTTTCCATCTAGATGAATAAAATTTACTATGTTCACATTTAGATGTAGATTATTACAAATTTTCTTCCTCTATTTCCAGATCTCCATTAAGTTCTCCAATGAGCCCCCACAGGGTATCAAGGCAGGGCTGAAGCGTTCCTACGCTGGCTTCACGCAGGATTTCTTGGACGTGTCCAACATGCCTCAGTGGAAGCCAATGTTGTACGGTGTCGCCTTCCTTCACACCACAGTACAGGAGAGAAGGAAGTTTGGACCTCTTGGGTGGAATATTCCATACGAGTTCAACACCTCGGACTTTAATGCCAGTGTCCAGTTTGTTCAGAATCATCTTGATGACATGGACATTAAGAGGGTAAGATTTTAATATTTTGATTTTGTTTTACAAGCTTTGAAAGTTATTAGACAGGTCTTTTCTGCTGTGAAATGAATTGCTGTTGATTTTCCTAAATCAAAAGTTTGAGATAATTATATAAACAATTTTATTTTGATTTTATATTAATATCGTGCATGCATGAGCTGAATATGCACAAAATAGAACAATATTTCTGTATCTGTTTTATTTCTTGTAATGTTTTATACTTTTGCAAAACTAACAGATGAAAATGTATTATATTATTATTATTATTCCTATTTCTCTTTTCCAGGGAGTAAGCTGGAACACTGTACGCTACATGTTTGGTGAAATCCAATATGGCGGCAGAGTGACAGACGACTACGATAAACGTTTGCTGAATACCTTCTGCCGTGTGTGGTTTGGAGACCACATGTTTGGTGCAAACTTCAACTTCTACAAGGGTTATACCATCCCTAAGTGCACTAAGCTGGATGACTACATGACCTTCATCCAAAACCTGCCCCTGGCTGACACCCCTGAGGCCTTTGGTCTACACCCCAA
Organism: Lingula anatina; assembly: GCF_001039355.2. Next base: position 440,319 of record NW_019775824.1, read on the forward strand.
TGCTGACATCACGTAAGTGTGAACATGTCTACAAGAGTTTTCATCTTTTTTGGAGTACAAGAACAGTGTTTGTGTTTTATGTCTTCTATGGTTAGATACTTTCTTTTTCTTTCTTTCTTCAAATTTTTAAGCAGATGATAAAACCAGTTGACTTCTGTAATTTTTAATAAATGAATCTATTTGGGATCTTTTTTGTTTTATCACAATGATATGCATCTTAAACCAGTTACAGCTATTTCATGTTTGCTGGGTTCAGATTTTTACTGTTTGGTCCACTGTTATAGATACCAGACCAAGACAGCCAAGAACATCCTAGATTGTATCCTCAGCATTATGCCTAAGGACAGCGGAGGTGGCAGCGGTGAGACTCGTGAGTCTGTCGTGTTCCGTTTGTCAGACGACATGTTGGAAAAACTCCCCAATGACTACATTCCCTTCGAAGTCAAGGCACGTCTGCAGAAGATGGGCGCTTTGCAGCCCATGAATATCTTCCTGCGCCAGGAGATAGACCGCATGCAAAAGGTTATTACCACTGTGCGCACAACTTTGACGGATCTAAAACTGGCAATAGAGGGCACTATTATCATGAGTGAGAGTTTGAGAGATGCGCTGGATTGCATGTACGATGCCCGTATACCTGCAGCTTGGAAAAAGGTAAAACCACTTGTGAAACAGGTTGTTTTATTAATGTCATATTATCCAGAAAATCCAATTTGACTGAAAGTTTGAAAAAAAACAGTTTTCTTAATTGTTTTAAAATATTGTTATAATATATTTGCATTTCCAGATATACATGCACCCTGTTCTATTTTGTTTTATTTTATTTTTTCATTTATTTATCTATTTATTATAAACACCTAATTGTGTGTTTTGTTTACAGATCTCATGGGAGTCCAGCACACTTGGGTTCTGGTTTACTGAGCTGATTGAGAGAAACAACCAGTTCAGTAACTGGTGCTTTGAAGGACGACCAAACACTTTCTGGATGACAGGCTTCTTTAACCCTCAGGGTTTCCTCACTGCTATGAGACAGGTAATGGCTGGCTGACATGGCTTTAAAGGGTTAATCCTGTACCTTTTGTTGGTGTTTGATTTGATACCAATACTCAGATCCAGTTGTAGAGATGATTTTCTTGATTAAGAAAAATTTATAAAAAGTTTTTTTCATCAGTAACAGTGGATGATGTAGATGCTTAATATTATTATTATTATCTATTTATTTATTATTTAATTATTGTTATTATCTATTTATTTATTATTTAATTATTGTTATATATTTATTTTTGTTTGTTCGTTTTTGTTTACACATTTTTGTATCTTGTGATTCCAGGAGGTGACAAGAGCCCACAAAGGCTGGGCGCTGGATACAGTCGTCCTCCACAATGACGTCACACGCTACATGAAAGATGACATCAACCAACCACCAGCAGAGGGCGTTTACGTCCAGGGTCTCTTCCTGGAAGGTGCATCCTGGGATAGACGTGGATGCAAACTCATTGAGCCGAAGCCCAAGGTGCTCTACGAGCCCATGCCAGTCATTCACATCTATGCCATTAACAGCACTGGTGGCCATGACCCGCGCATGTATCTCTCGCCAATTTACAAGAAACCGAGAAGAACTGACTTGACCTACATCGCCGAGGTGGAGTTGAAGACGACCCAGAATCCAGACCACTGGATCCTCCGCGGTGTGGCATTGTTGTGTGATGTGAAGTAGAGAGATTGGTACTCAACTACAGCGTTGTTAATGGTACTGTCCACGTTAATGCTGTTGTTGTTAATACTGACTGTATTGGTTAATACTGCTGACACTGCTACAAAACTTACATGTAAACTTGTGTATTTCGCATTCAGGAACAAGACTTTTCTCTATGCAGTGGCCATTTTTACTTAGACCCCATGGAGTCTATGTAACATACACGTATTAAGGACATTGAGTAGCTTTGCTTTCTGACAATCAAAAATGTTTTTCTAATAAGTTTTATTAATGTATAATGCAAATGTATCATACACACTTACTGTTTGACATAGTTTGACCCTGTATCAATTTGACGTTGTTCTCGACAGCAGCCATCTTTGAGTTTTTACAAATCACTAATTTTTAAGCACAAATGTATGCTTTGGTACCCAGGAGAGTATATTTGTCCTGATATACCCCTGTAAATGTTTATGTAAACCCCAGTATATAGTACTAGTACAAAACAGAGCAGCCCAGCCATTATAAATTACGATATGTTTTTTTGCCTACCAGGCCCAGTATTTAATTTTCTAAATGTTATCATGTTGTACTGGACTGTAAAAATCAATGGAATTTACCTTTGAGAATCATAATGGAAAATATATTCATATTTCTAATGGAAAGTGACTTTACATTTTTCACAGCTTTCACTTCAGTGAACTCATATTTCCTATAAGCTTTATTTAAGTCCATACAAAATGTGAGGTTGAATTTTCCAGGGTTCTCTCAAAGGAATATAATACTGAATTCTCCGTCTGTATTCGCCAGAGGCTATATTTGTTCCTTCACTTATTTTGATTTCAGAGGTGTTGATTTCTGTGTTGTTTCCTGTCAGAAGTCAAATCTTGTTATGAATTGACAGCATGGCATGGGAGAGTAAAGTAAGCTGAAAACAATCATTTTTTCATTTAACACTGTCAATATCTGAAAGCCAGATTATGTATATATTTAATTCCCCTATGCAATGTTTGGACCTGGTGAATGGATAAATATTACAGATGATTTTATACATGTTTTAGTGCCGTGTTCTTACTGAAGTGGCCCTGGCTATGTATATGCATAAGGTTATGGTTGCCTGATGTGTTTTTGCTATATATTTACTGGTATATACTTATAAATATACATATACTTAACTGTGATCAATGCCCTACCTTCACTTTTTGCCTGGGTAAACATGATTTATTTACAAAACTTTTAAGTGTCAGTGAATATTTTGCTACTCTTAATTGTAAGTGACTATTGAATTAAAATTTCAAAGTTATATATTCTGCATATTTTAGCTAATATTTAAGAGTATTTTGAATATTTTAAAATTGCTTGCTTTGTATAATGGCAATTTTTTAATCATCCGTCCATTATTTTTTCATTTATATATTTCTGCAAAGGGATTTACTAAATAAATTTTGTTAGAATTATTGGCTATGTGTTGGTGATTGCACTCATTTGAAAAAAAATCTAAGTATTTATTGGTCTTATTTTCATAACGTGAAAGAGAGACGTACCTGTACTCGGAGACAGAGAGAAACTGAGACATAATTGAGAGGTACAGGTATATACAACAATATGAAATCTTAACAGAGACAAATACCACCCTCTACCAGATAATCACTAGATATTCAGAGATGTGTCTCTGGCTATTTAATGACAGGATTCTCTGCTGTAATAATTGCTTCCATTTGGCCAAAAGTTACCGGGTCACGTTAGAGAAAAGGGCACCTAATTAACCAACAGTCCTGCTAGAGGGTAGACAGTACAGAGGGGGTGATCCGCTGTCAACACCCTCAGCAGAAAGGGTTGAACTAGAACTATCCAAAAGAAGAGAAAGGAACAATAAGGCCTGCAGATACATTTTACTGTACCTGTATTTCAAATTGCCATTTCTGCTAGTTCTTTTTGTACCCAACGGAGAGGGTTTCTGGCCAAGGAAAAGTATAAATCGAAATAAATAGCAGACCCCCCCCCCAACTGTGATCTTGATGGCATCAATCTACAGGTGCTTGTTCCGGTACCTACGATTATGATTTTAATTATAAAGGGACGGGTAACAATTTGTGGGACTGGTACTTTAACAAAGTCTTTGCCAAATTGCATAATTTAGTCGTTAGTCATCGCATCTTAGACATTCTCAATAAAAAAAGTAAGAGAATATGAGAAACATATTTTACTCGCTGACACCGAGAAAAATGAAGACTGACATCGCTATCCAAACAAGGTAATGTTAGCACTCACTTTCGCTAATGTGTCATCTTTTCAAACTAATCCACGCGAGACCGACCGACGAACACACAATGATCACAATAATACTAGTTCAATTTTTATCCCTGCAATTATTATTACGTTAACATAACCTGTGACATTTATCGTGGTTTACATTCGCGGTCTCTAAACTGATACTTAATATCAACTTACATGAGTTCAACTATCGAAGTAGGAACAAGTACCTTGCAGTTTGAACTAAATTATAGAATGAATAGAGCCTTTTTTAATATAAGGTCAATACCGTTTACTTTACTTCGGTTGTTAATCATTTGCATCTTACGCAAAAAATGTTCACTGGATTGGTATTTAAATCATGGATAATTGCGATGTTCCATCAAAGAAATGCGTTATTTCACCGCTTTACTGTTAGAATCATAAGTAAGCCTTTCGAAAAAGATTTCCTGGTAACAAATTGTGGTACTGATAGTTGGGATTAAATACGCGTTTTAAAAACGGATTTGAAAGCACTTCAGATGAGGGAGATCTGGTTGAATTAAATCACTTTCTAAATCATTTGACCCCGTTTAAACGTACAATATTCCAGGCAAACTTTCGCTTGCAGCATTTCAATGCTTCCCTGGGTTTTATAAAGGAATACAACATTCTGCTTATGGAACAACCCACCGAAAGTCTTTTAATGAACCAAGCATAAAATATTTGTGACGAATAGGGTAGAGCTGCATACAGAAGAAACCCCCGCCCTGCTAATTTTAATTTTAATTGTTAAAACAACAGTTGAGTCGAGCTTTTATCCAAGAACAGAACAGAATCCCGATCAAAGATTGGTGGCATTAGTGACTGCATGGTCTTGTCGTTTTGAGGTGTATAGCTTCTAGGACTTTCCTGTTCACTGTCAATCATCTTGGGGTTTTTTTTTCAATTTTGGGACCATGTGATACTTTGTGTCCGGGTTGTTCCTCATGTTGACATAATGCTAACTTGCTGTCTCTCTTATTAACTGAATATATCGCACCGCATACCGTTATGGTTTTTCATAATCCATCAGTAGAAATGAGTGTTATTAGAGCATGAAAAGAATTTTCCTCAACTGTGCTGTTTTTTTTTATTTTAAAACTATCTTTTGAAAATAACAACGCCTGTATTTACATTTTCTTTTTATGTGATGCTTTATGTGAAATTTATTGGAATGGAGATGAACAAACACAGACTAAAATATGGATTTAAGAAATTTACACAGTGGATATTACGACATTTGCCATACTGATAATTTGGAAACATTTCATTATATCTAATAATCTCAGTCTTTGATTATTACTCAAAATATGACATTACCAAACCTGACTTGTACCACAAAATTCAGACTTCAAGGTCGTACCTGTACTGTGAGATAAAGCACGTCCCAGGGTTTAAATTTGATATTGGGCGGAGCTGAAGTAACGTTACAGTCCAACATCGCAATGACTGTTTAAGAGTCCACCCATGTAAATTTTTACTTGTGTATTGGTGCCACATGAATAATATGAAGAGAGCAGGGAGAGCACCTTCCGCGACCAACCTAACGTTACTGGGTGACTTATTGTAATGGTAATAATTAAGAATAAAATGCATATTAAATCTTACCAATGTCATCATAAAAGGTTGATAAAGCATTTTTCAAATGTGCTTAAGATGCGTTTAAACTGCGTTTAAATAATCCCCTGTTTGGATGTCTTTAATGTTCAAATGGCGTTTCTTCTAAACCCTTGGTACACATATTCTTGCACCCATTTGGTCCTTGTATCACTATATAGATACGAATGTCTTTTATAACTAGTTTAACAAGCCGGTAAATAATATCGTAATGTTTTGCTTTCTATGCTGAAATATATTTTTACAATTCAAATCTGCATACCTTCTACTAATCTATGTGACAGATGTAAATGTTTAAATGAATTAAATATATATGTCTCAAAAGAAGGCGCCTGATAAATGTCTGCTATAAAATGCAACAATGTCGTTACCAATAAAGCAGTGTCTTAGAGTCAAGAATTTTGAAAAAAAACTTACCTGGTAAAAAGCACCGGGAATCTTATGAAACGATTGGTTTACACACGGAAATAAATTGTAAAAATGAATTTGTGAGCACGTGCAAGCAAGTGTTTCGTATAAATAGCGGTTTAGACGTCGTTCTCGTTGTTAAAAAACAAGTCATTTATTTCCAATAGTCTACACGTGGACCAAGGTCCTACTGTCACTGAAGATGAAGTCAGCTGCGCTGGTACTGCTTATTGTTGTCGGAATGGTTTTCACTGTTTTGGGACAAGACGATCTCACACCCGAGCAGATTATTAAGGCTGTGATGGGTAAACCGCCTACCTACTGGAAAGTGATGTTTGCTTTGGACAGCAGCGGCAGCATCAGCGACAAAGAATGGTTGGCTAGCAAATCATCGTGCGGGGTGAGATACATTGTCTGACTTTGGTTAAAGACGTAACTCTAAGATCGGCTGAATGTGATCAGAAATGGAATATTTAATGTGCACTTCCTTTCCTGACAACACCCATTGCTGATATCAAGTCATCAAATCATATTTATATTGCAATATGTGAAACAAAAATAAATATTTGAAAATAACTTTGCATATAAAGATAAAAATTGATCTGTGTAGTAATGTTATTCATAAGTAAAATTTTAAAACTGTTAACTTTGTAAGCTATAACTGACAGCGTTCCTGTGAAAGCTTCCATCCCAACACTTGGGAATTCATCAGTCACACTGAAGTTATGTACACAGTATGGTGAACCGTTTAGTGAGAACTGTTCACTGCAACACTGCTCCAGATGTGAAACAGGCTGTGCCCCCCTCCCTTGTTTAAGCCCCCTTTATACTGGACGGCGTCCTTTCTGCGTCCAGCAGTACGGCCCCATTTGAGAGTTAAAACATTATAATACTTTACGTGCCGACAAATGGCCGATCATTGAGCATTCATTCTGATACAAAATCAATGCTCGTGCCTCCTTATTAAGACCACAGCGATGCCAAATTTCATGGTCGCAGAAAGGACGCAGAAAGGAGGCCGTCCAGTGTAAAAAGGGTATTAGTGAAGATCTTTGGGGCCGAATGTAGATACATACCTAGGGATGTTATGTGACCGTGGCGATATGATGATCACTGAAGCCTGTCCATTTAGCCAAGCTTCAGTGAAGATCGAGGGCAACCTCGACCCTCTACCCAAAAATATCTCGCTTCACTCGACATTTTTGCGTAGCGTCTCTCGGAAAACTCTGATTTAACTATGATGTAGTCTAGAATTTCACGACTACATCTTGGTTAAATCAGTCGAGGTCTCTTAAATGTTGGAAGTCAAAAACAGATTGATCATGTGACTTTCTTGGTATCAAGAGATTAGTGACGTTGCTTGCGTTATATATCTACCAGTAGACAAATTTAAAATCTCTCACACTCTTAAAATTTTGCATAAACCTTTCACGTTTAACAATTATTATTTGGCATCAAGAGAATTGTGACGTTGCTTGCGACCAGTAGACAAATTTAAAATCTCTCACACTCTTAAAAAAAAAAGCATAAACATTTCACGTTAAACAATTATTATTTATAACTTTATTACACTAATTCATATCATATCGGTATGGTTTGGAAACGGGAATTAGTTTACATTTAAGCCACACGTGCATACAAATTATTTGTAAATTTATAACTTTTTAACGAGGGTTGTGTTATTTACCTTTTGATTTTAAGCTGTTCATTCTTCCTCTTTATCAGATATATCGGTAAAAATAAAATATATTCCCCATTTGAACTTGTAATTACATGTAGCATGCTCCATGCTCTGAAAACCAATACATGTATATTCCGAAACCGCCACGTAGTAAAAAATGTCACCAAAACGTAGAATTATTACTCCTGTGGACTTGAAATGAACATCCGTTTGATTTTGATTGTATTCCGTAACCGCCTCGTCGTCAGAAATAACAATAAAAACTAGAATTATTACTCCCGTGAACTTGAAATAAACATCCGTTTGATTTTGACTATATTCCGAAACTACCTCGTTGTCAGAAATATCACCAAAAAGTAAATTTCTTTCTCCTTTGCACTTGAGAAAAATTAGTTTGACTATATTCCGGTCCGACGCTCCTTGTTTATCAGAAATGTCACTTAAAAGTAGAGGTTTTGCCTTCTGCAGCAGGCCCAGCTAGGTGCGGCTCAGTTGAGAAGCGTGCGGTCAGTGTCGACGATTGATTTAATACTTTTCACGCCAGTTGAACGTCCATGACAAGTATTTAGCAAAAATTGACCAAATTGGTCAGACATTACGTAAGAATTTGGTGGGAGGTGACCAGCACACGTGGACGAGTTTATTTCATATAACATAGAGCGTGATATAGGGTCACTTTATTCGGTTTTAGGGGTGTTTTAGGATGAAATGACTGTATTTTTTCTCGGTATGTATGTCAAATATGTCGCTGACGCTCGTGGTGTTATGGCATATATCGCTCGGGTGACAGTGTATTATCTCACACATAAATCTTTGTAGAATGACACTGTTATTGGGAAACCGCTCTTAATTAATTTGCTTTTTGTGTCCTCATTTGTAATTTGTAAGGGGAATACAATATATGCGGATATATACTGTACATCTACATGCATAACTTAATGGTGCAACTTGTAACTAAATACACGATACAGATTCAAATAAATTATGTTTAAGGACCTTATAGAAATCATCAGCAAAACCCCTGGTCCGAACAGTATTGGCCCCACAAAACACAGACTTGGCCTGGTACGCTTCTCTGACAAGGACGTCGACGTGACAAAGGTCTTCTACAAACTGGGGACTATCATCAATCGTGATGCTCTTGATCTGGTTCCGAAAGAGGGTAAGGTCAGCGTGTTTGTAAATGATACTTTTAATTATATTAGTGAAGGGCAGAAACCACCAAATAATTTCCCATTGACGACCATACTAAGAAATGCCTGCAACACTGCATGAACAAAATTACTCTGTGAAACATTTCCCATGACAGCAGACACACTGACATAACTCCCAATGTCAAAAAAATGTACTGTCATCAGACTTTCTTGCTTACCGGCATCACTTGAACATGTGCGCCCCTCTGTTTGTAAACAAACCACTGCACCACTCACAGTCAGTAGCCCCTTCCGCCAGAGGTCTCACGACTGCACCGCACCTGAGCCTGGTCCTGAAAATAAAACTGGCAGTAGGCCTAGTATACACCCTAGCCTGCTAGTTGATACCAAAACTAACCCTAGCAACACACAAGAAATACCAGGAAAAAAATGAAAAAAAAAGCAATCATTATCTCTCACTGAACTACATTTGCTGATTGGCTGATTTAGTGGTTTCTGCCCTGAGTATCGCTCATCACATAAATCAACTACAGTCCCGGACACACAAGCACTTGATCACAGACGCATACACACGCTGGCAAACACACATGCACATATAATACATACATACTGTACATGTATATATATATATATATATATATACATACAATCACGGACACACCACACACACGCACACACACACACACGCACGCACGCGCGCGCGGAGATACACAAATACATACACAATCACACATACTGCCATAAGCACGTGTACAGACATCAATATACATGCACTGTAGCAAACACTGTTTTTGCTTTAATGCATTTTATGCATAGCATTTATTTCTCAAATAAAAAAGCTTTTTAAAAATAAATGATTGTAAAATTTTAAATAATTGATTTTTTAAAAAAATTAAAAGCCAAGATCGAATAGGCTATTAGAAATAAGTTATTGCTGCAACAGTACATTAAAGTTGGTTTTATAAAACTATTAGATTAGTGATATTTGGAAATATTTACTTACAGAATTAGAAAAGATTCGTTATAGCATCTTTCGCCATATTTACACAGGTATCTTCACGTATACAAAGAGGGCTTTGGAGTTGTGTGACGGCGAACTCGGTGCCGCTGGTAAACGCCTGGTGGTCATATACACTGATGGAAAACATACGGTTGGTGAGCCTGATAAGCCTGATAAGGGAGACCCGGTGAAAAAGGCAGAGGCCATGAAAAAGAAAGGTTTGTACTTCAAGATCAGGATCCGGTTTCAAAAAAAAAAAAAAAAAAAAAAAAATCAGTGTTCCCTGGCTGAGAAATTAGTTACCAAGGTTACATTGTCACGTGGTTGAGGGCCATGTTTAAGATAAGTGTATACACTTAACATGTTTTACCCTCTTTAAATAAAGTTTATTATTATTATTATTATTATTATTATTATTATTATTATTATTATTACCCTATCAGGAACAGTGTAACAGCTCTCTCATAGAAATCCTAGTCACTTAAGCCAGGAAACTGACTTAGACTGGTTCCCACACATAGATCGATCCATCTGGATCGATCTAACTCCCAGGGGAGTCTCACTAAATTGTCATCAACTAACCGGCTTAAATGTCTGTCACACCCACCAAATCAGCTAGGGGGTAAAGATAATTACCCCCTAACAGCTTTACTAGGCGTGACAAGTTGACAGCAATTTAGTGAGACTCCCCAGGGAGATAGATCGATCCAAATGTCTGTGGGAATGGTCTCTTAAATTTGTTTTCTTTTTTTACACTGGGGCCAGGTTACCTTTCAAATTAACAGACTTTTTGAACATTAAAGAGTGAGATATTAATAAAAAAGTAGTTCATTCATTTAAAAGTAATTTTGCCTTTACCTACATTCGTCAATTACATAAACTACTCTGTCATTTCAGGAATAATTATTTGTGTCGTTGCTGTTGGTAACAATCCTTACATGAAGCAGATCAATGAGATGGCATCGTCTATTTTGATCGACGGAAAGCTTAGGAAGTGTGTCCTTAAAAAAGGCGCAAAACCTTGAATCCACGACTTGACAAGTTCTGTGCCCCGCAGAAGCGTTGTCACAGACAGTTTCAGTTAGTCTGTTGCAGTGTATCACATGGTGTAGATTCAGGACTTTACTGATGGAACTCTGATCTGGTACAAAACAAGACACCCGACGAATTTATTTGAACATATTGATTTCAGCCAAAACGTTTCCTTTGCCAATAATCATGTTAGCATGCTCAGTGTATGCATATGTATATATACTTCTAAAAAGTACACATATGATAGTGTTATTTGCATATTGATAAAAAAAATCGATGAGTCATACTCCATAGCTCTGAAATGATATTTGCGATAAAAATAAATCCTGATGCATATACAACACTGGATTTCATTTTTCAGCGAAAAGGAGATAAAGACGGTTTCAATTGTGATTGCCAACTCGTTAAGCCTATTAAGGGGAGACCGGGGCTAATTGGACCCCAGGGTAAGTTGGCCTCCCATCAAGTCTCTTTAATAAAGTTACTTTAAAATGCTAAATTATTTCATTTGGACTCGCTGCCGACGCTTTCTTAGCACTATTGGATACGGTCACTTTACAAAATGATGTGATCAATTCTTTTACCCCATAGTTACTTTGTCATAAATTGATGGGGGACAACTTACCCCGGGGTCCAACTAGCCCCGGTCTCCCCTATACATTACACAATGATCGTGCTTATAATAATAATAATAATAATAATAATAATAATAATAATAATATATTTCTTAAAAACCGCACTACACTACCGTCTCAGTGCTGTTTACTAATAAAATTATCAGAATTAAAAGTAATTATATAAGTAATAAAAGCTGAGGTGAATAAAACAATTAAAATGATTAATGCTGGTTGTAATAGTAATAGTCTAAACAATAAAAAGGTAGACAGATAAGTTAAAATTGCCCAAGTGGGCCAAAATAATCATTTTCCGTTTCTTTTATGTAAAATTCTTATTTACATATTTTAATTAAAATGCAAGAAAATAAAATAGAACACCTCCCGTTTATTCACCGCCCCACGTGCTTGGTTATTTTATAATTATTGAAAATAACGATGTTTCAGAACTTTTGGCTGAGTGCATAGTGCTTACCCTCGGCAAGTATAGTCTGACTTTGATAAGTGTTATTTACAAACCTAATAAGAGAAGTGTCATCGACACATTTAAAGGCGTCCGTGGATGTTTTGAGGTCGTTGATCGTAGTCACAAGTACAGGGCCAAACTTTGTAATTTGTGGTACTCCTGCATTAATGGTACCGGTGGCACATTCTAACTGATTACTCTTTATTTTTTCACACTGCTTCCTCTCTGTGACATTGAATACTTGTCACCCGAAGAGGTTTGTTGGTTTGATTTATCAATTAGACGATTTCATGTATTGTTAATGGAATATTGTCGCATTCATAAAAATCATCATAATGGCTTTTCGTGCTTTTTGATTTGTATTTTAATGACTCTTTGTGACCTTGTTTTAATTTGGTTTACTGCCTGTAAAAAAGTGACAAAGTACCAGCATTATAAAGAAACAGGGGTTCCTCGCTAAATTGTTTCAGCTTAAACGGCTTAGATGTCTGGCACGTCTACTGAAGCTGCTAAACGATAATTAATTACCCTATAGCAGCTTCAGCAGGCGTGTCAGAAATCTAAGCCGTTCAATTTGATTGCAATTTAGTAAGAATCCCCTTGGAGATAAATCGATAGTACTACAGTACGACAGGGTCTGGGAATGGTCCCTAAAGCACGTTCCACGGTTTTGATGTGGGGTGGAGATGGAATGATAAACTTAATCAACACAATGACTGTTCAAGTCCGCCCTCGTGAATGTTTTCGACTGTGCCTTGTCTGCAAAACGAATAAGTTGAAGAGTGCAAGGACAACCAGGCGTAGACACCTTCCAAGAATTACTTAAAATTAATCTGTGACTTTGTGTTATAATGAGAATAACCATGAATAAATTACATAATAAATCTTACCGATTTAACATATAAGGTTGATAAATCATTTTGCAATCTACATTAATGCATTGCTCTCTACGCCGAAGCATTTCATTGCAATTCAAATCCGCATACTCTCTACTAACATACGTGAAAGTTGCCACTGATGCTGAAGGCAGTAGCACTGATACTGCTGGTTGTTGTCGGAATGGGACAAGAAGCTCTGACACCCGACCAGATTATCAAGGTTCTGATGAGTAAATCTCCTCCCTACTGGAAAGTGATGTTTGCTTTGGACAGCAGTGGTAGCATCAGCCTCGGGGAATGGTTGGATAGTAAATTATTGTGCAGGGTGAGATACCGTGACTTTGGTGAAATACGCAACTCTAAGTTCGGCTCATTGTGTATTTAGAAATGGTAGCTACCTGGTATAATGTGGATTCTTCCTCTCCTGTTATTTTCTTTACGCACTCACTACTGATATTAATTAGTCAAAACACATTTATATTATAATATGTGAAACAGAAGTAATTATTTAAATAACTGACCTTTATTTAGATTGTCGGTCGCACTGAAAACGAAGTGAATATGCTTCCCCAAGTGAAACGCACATCAAGCTTAAACACCCCTTTGCTGCTGGAGGGGGGGTTCATTCTTTAATCTGACTTTATTCAGAGAGTGTAAATTTTTATAACAGTGCTTTTTTATTCCAGATACCATATCTAACATACCAACGCTCCTTACCCATTCATAGCTGCCAATTGCTAACATTAAAGGTGAAACTTATAACTAAATAACTGATATGAAGTAAAATAAATTTTGTTTTAGGACATCATAAGAATCATTAACAACACCCCTGATCCCATCAGTATAGACCCCCAAAAACACAAGCTTGGCCTGGTACGCTTCTCTGACACCGAGGTTACAAAGGTCATTCACAGACTGGGGACCATACTGCCATCTGATATTGATACTTCTGCTACCCTGGTGTAGGTAAGGAAGACAATTTTGTAATTGTTGCTGTAAAATACGCTCTGTTAAGGGATCTTGGATATTAACGAAANGGAATAAGTTGAAGAGTGCAAGGACAACCAGGCGTAGACACCTTCCAAGAATTACTTAAAATTAATCTGTGACTTTGTGTTATAATGAGAATAACCATGAATAAATTACATAATAAATCTTACCGATTTAACATATAAGGTTGATAAATCATTTTGCAATCTACATTAATGCATTGCTCTCTACGCCGAAGCATTTCATTGCAATTCAAATCCGCATACTCTCTACTAACATACGTGAAAGCTGCCACTGATGCTGAAGGCAGTAGCACTGATACTGCTGGTTGTTGTCGGAATGGGACAAGAAGCTCTGACACCCGACCAGATTATCAAGGTTCTGATGAGTAAATCTCCTCCCTACTGGAAAGTGATGTTTGCTTTGGACCGCAGTGGTAGCATCAGCCTCGGGGAATGGTTGGATAGTAAATTATTGTGCAGGGTGAGATACCGTGACTTTGGTGAAATACGCAACTCTAAGTTCGGCTCATTGTGTATTTAGAAATGGTAGCTACCTGGTATAATGTGGATTCTTCCTCTCCTGTTATTTTCTTTACGCACTCACTACTGATATTAATTAGTCAAAACACATTTATATTATAATATGTGAAACAGAAGTAATTATTTAAATAACTGACCTTTATTTAGTTTGTCGGTCGCACTGAAAACGAAGTGAATATGCTTCCCCAAGTGAAACGCACATCAAGCTTAAACACCCCTTTGCTGCTCGAGGGGGGTTTCATTCCGTTAATCTGACTTTATTCAGAGAGTGTAAATTTTTATAACAGTGCTTTTTTATTCCAGATACCATATCTAACATACCAACGCTCATTATCCCTTCATAGCTGCCAATTGCTAACATTAAAGGTGAAACTTATATCTAAATAACTGATATAAAGTAAAATAAATTTTGTTTTAGGACATCATAAGAATCATTAACAACACCCCTGATCCCATCAGTATAGGCCCCCAAAAACACAAGCTTGGCCTGGTGCGCTTCTCTGACACCGAGGCGACAAAGGTCATCCACAAACTGGGGACCATACTGCCATCTGATATTGATACTTCTGCTACCCTGGTGTCGAAAGTAGGTAAGGAAGACAATTTTGTAATTGTTACTGTAAAATACATTACTGAATATCTCTCATCACGTGTACTGCAGTCACTGACACACAAACGCTAATTTTAATATACATACATACAAACATACATTCATACATACAGAAATGCACACGTTCGGATACACGCGCACGCACCCCTACAGCTAAAAACGTGTGCATGCATTAATTTAAATACACTGTAACAAACGCAGTTTTTGTTTTTGTGCAAAGTATTAAGCATTAAGCATTATTAAGTATTAAGCATTTCAGAATTAAAATTCTCAAACCATGCAGTTTGGTATCAGTTATTACATATTGTAAGAAAGAAAATGGATTACTTGAAAATTCAAAAAACAATAATATCAATAAGTCAATAAAATAGCTAACACAGTACGTATATTTCTGCTTTAGTGAAAATAAAAATAGCAACATTAAATGAAATTATTTATTTACGGAATTAGATAAGGTTCGTTAAAGCATCCTTCACCATATTCACAGGAAGTTTGACACATCCAGCTAAAGGGTTGGAGTTGTGTGAAAAAGAGCTCGGTGTCGCTGGTAAACGTCTGGTCTTTATATTCACTGATGGAAAACATACGACCGGTGAGGTAAACCCTGTGGCCAAGGCAAAAACCATGAAGAAGAAAGGTTTGTACTTCAAGGCTAATTTTAAATTAACGGAATCTGTAAATATTTAAAGCGCGGCATATCAATAAAACAGGAGTTAGTTCATTAAAATATAATTTTGCCTTTCTCTACATTCGTCTATTACATAAACTACTTTGTTATTTCAGGAATAATTATTTGTGTTGTTGCTGTTGGTCAGAAACTCTACATGAAGCAGATCTACGAGATGGCATCGTCAATTTTGCACAAGGGAACACCTAAGAAATGTGTTCTCAGAGTAGGTGCGGAACCTCCGTATGATCCATTAATCGACTTGTTCTGAGACCTGCAGGGAGCGTTGCCATAGAAACAACTTTCCTTCAGCCAACCTGTTGCTTAATATTACGGGATGTATTTAATCAGTTCCGTTCACTTTTGATGCATAAATTGGAACTGTGCATCACATGCTTTGGATTCAGTTTGACTGTATTGATGAAACTATGTGCTGACAAAAATTGACACGTTTATTTGAATGTCTTGATATCGACCAAAGCGGTTTCTTGGCCAATAGTTATGTAAGCATGTTTATTTATATTTCAATAAAAAAGGAGCTAAATTGTGATTTCCAGCACGTTAGGCCAATTATACATTTAGCAATGATCGTTGTTTACGGCAAGGTGGTGTGGTACTTCTCTCGATTGAAATAGTACTGGGCTGCATTGTAACCAGTAACCACTGTAACCACTGTAACCAGTGTGAATAAACTATTTTAAGTGGATTTACGTGCATGGTCCAACATTATATATCTACTGTATACAATTAAATAATTCTTAATGGGCATTGGAGGCCATCTTGAAAAAATTCTGACTCCTAATTTTTGATCTGCATTCAAAAGTCAAAGTCGAAATCCCGATTTACAAAATTGCCACTTCGGCGATACCCACACACACACATATATATTTTATACCACGTGGGTGCCGAAGAGGCGTGGTATTGCCCCTGTGTGTCTCACACTGACCCCACCCAATAGACTCGCGGGTGTACACGTATATAGCCTGAAGATCGATAAATTATCAGGACAGCTTTTGTCTTTTAAACTGCTTACTATTTGTTGAAGTCTAAAGCACCGAAATTACCACCAACCCGTCTTGCCTATAAATAGTTATATGTGGCTGTTATATCAATTCACATAAACAACAAAGTGTTTGGCGTTTTCATTTGTATGACAAAAGAATTTTCAAATTAAATGTATTCTGAAGAATAATGAACGCTTCATCCCTTTGTGAACGAAAGAATATGAAATAAGTTTTATGAAAAAAGATGAATTACACACACTGGACAAAAGAAGTGTCACCCCTACTGAGCCAATACTATGGGGGAGATAAACGACTGTGGAATGATATGCTCCTGGTATCATTTTATTAACATCAAATTTCACAAAAAATCACAAAATGAGAACAAAATATACATTCTACCAAAATATGTAGTTTCAAGTCCAAAATTAGTACTTAGTGGCATAGCCACGTGTCNTTTTTAATATCCTAGACCCCTTAAATATCGCTCATCACGTGTACTGAAGTCACTGGCACACAAACGCTAGTTTTAACATACATACATACATACATACAAGCATTCATACATACAGAAATGCACACGTTCGGATACACGCGCGCGCACCCCTACTGCTAAAAACGTGTGCATACATTAATTTACACACACTGTAACAAACGCAGTTTTTGTTTTTGTGCAAAGCATTAAGCATTTAATTCTCAAACCATGCAGTTTGGTACATGTATCAGTTATTACATATTGTAAGAAAGAAAATGGATTACTTGAAAATTCAAAAAACAATATAAATAAGTCAATAAAATAGCTAACACAGTACGTATATTTATGCTTTAGTGAAAATAAAAATAGCAACATTAAATGAAATTATTTATTTACGGAATTAGATAAGGTTCGTTAAAGCATCCTTCACCATATTCACAGGAAGTTTGGCACATCCAGCTAAAGGGTTGGAGTTGTGTGAAAAAGAGCTCGGTGTCGCTGGTAAACGTCTGGTCAAGGCAAAAGCCATGAAGAATAAAGGATTGTACTTCAAGGTTAATTTTAAATTTACGGAAACTGTGAACATTTAAAACGTGACATATCAATAAAACAGGAGGTATTTCATTAAAATATAATTTTGCCTTTATCTACATTCGTCTATTATATAAAAACTCTGTTATTTCAGGAATAATTATTTGTGTTGTTGCTGTTGGTCAGAAACTCTACATGAAGCAGATCTACGAGATGGCATCGTGGATTGTGCACAAGGGAACACCTAAGAAGTGTGTTCTCAGAGTAGGTGCAGAACCTCCGTATGATCCATTAATCGACTTGTTCTGAGACCTGCAGGGAGCGTTGCCATAGAAACAACTTTCCTTCAGCCAACCTGTTGCTTAATATTAAGGGATGTATTTAATCAGTTCCGTTCATTTTTGATGCATGCATAAATTGGAACTGTGTATTACATGCTATGGATTCAGTTTGACTGTATTGATGAAACTATGTGCTGACAAAAATTGACACGTTTATTTGAATGTCATGATATCGGCCAAAGCGGTTTCTCTGCCAATAGTTATGTAAGCATGTTTATTTATATAATTTCAATAAAAAAGGAGCTAAGTACGGTCGTAAATTGTGATTTCCAGCACGTTAGGCCAATTATACATTTAGCAATGATCGTTGTTTACGGCAGGGTGGTGTGGTACTTCTCTCGATTGAAATAGTACTGGGCTGCATTGTAACCAGTAACCAGTAACCACTGTAACCAGTGTGAATAAACTATTTGAAGTGGATTTACGTGCATGGTCCAACATTATATATCTACTGTATACAATTGAATAATTCTTAATGGGCATTGCAGGCCATCTTAAAAAAATTCTGATTGCCTAGAATATGATCGAGTCAGTTTATATATATAGACTACTAATTTCTGATCTGCATTCAAAAGTCAAAGTCGAAATCCCGATTTACAAAATTGCCACTTCGGCGATACCCACACACACACACACACACACACATATTTTTTATACCACATGGGTTCCGAAGAGGCGTGGTATTGCCCCTGTGTGTCTCACACTGACCCAACCCAATAGACTCGCGGGTGTACACGTATATAGCCTGAAGATCGATAAATTATCAGGACAGCTTTTGTCTTTTAAACTGCTTACTATTTATTGAAGTCTAAAGCACCGAAATTACCATCAACCCGTCTAGACTATAAATATGTGGCTGTTATATCAATTCACATAAACAACAAAATGTTTGGCGTTTTCATTTGTATGACAAAGAAATTTTAAAATTTAATGTATTCTGAAGAATGATGAATGTTTCAACGACAGAATATGAATATAGTTTTATGAAAAAAGCTGAATTAGAATAATACCAGCTCCCTCACTCCAGTAAGCGCCGTGACAAAAGGTAAGACATGCATTTTTTGTTTCGTCTTATCGGCCTAATTAGCTGACAGACATTTCATTTTATTATTATCGTTTTCAATATCTTATTGTTGATATCTAATATTGACATTTGGTCCGTCATTACTGCGAGTATTTCTTCGTCATATCGTCTGTTAATCGTAAACGGATTATAACTATACAGTATACCTACAACATATGTGTCAAGCGAAAGACACCTGACATCCTGCTTTGGAACACTTTAAAACGCGTCTTTAAATATATATATATATATATATATATATATATATATATATATATGTGTGTGTGTGTGTGTGTGTGTGTGTGTGTTTGTCCATAAAACACCCTCGATGACGCTGCGGCTAGGCGGTGCATGAGGCTTGCTAATAAAAAATGGTGCAGTTTGGAGTAAAATCCGAACCCTGTGTTGTTTTCTCACATCTGATCTTGTCACGTCTCCAAATGAGTCATAGAACGGGCATGACTCCAAGGTTTAAGGTGGATTTATAGCCAAGTTGAGCCGATCTGTCTTGGTATGAACCTGATACGTTGAGCACATTTGGTAAGAAACTATTCTCTGACCACCAGGTGCGCTAGTAGTCTGTTATAAAAATGTTGTAAGCCCCACAGTGTGATTTTTTTTTTTTTTTTTTTTTTTTTTTTTTTTTTGTAGTATTTTAATGGGGATCTGATATAAGAGGGTAGTTGGAAACCAGAAGGGTCAACAAACCAGAAGGGCCAACCTAACTTATTTGTGAATAAGTTAGGTTGGCCCTTCTGGTTTGTTACTACCCTCTCTCCTAGCAGTAAACGGTCTAATTTAGTTTTCCTCGTGTCTATGGCGTTATGCTCAAGCTGATGTCATTGAATATATGTATAATTTTGAATTGATGTCTTCTTGGAAGAAAAACCCCTAACAACAGAACCTGATACAGCCTTTGTAACAAGGAAATAGAATAAAGATGTCTAAAAATAAACACGAAGTTGAGTTTAAGATAACATATTGATGCAAATTTCAAACTTTAAGCTACAGAATCTATCCTTTTCAGCCGCCATGGAACATTTTTTGGTGCTGGCAGTGGTAACAGGTAAGTATTTTGTCTCTCCATATTAGATAATTTAACTTAATATATGATACATGGTATTGAAATACATGTATATACATGTATGTAATATCTCTCTCTCTCTCTCTCTCTCTCTCATAAATGCGTTAAAGAAATACACAAGCATAACATACCGCACCGTACTCAGTAGGTAAGACAGGTGTCATAAGTAACGACTAACGACTGACTTTTTCATTCGTTTTTTTTCTGTCTTGCAAATTGTCAAAGCCTCCGCTCAGATTTTTATTTTTAATCCTCGTTCTTCCCATAGCCTTTATCCTGCCGACTTCCCAAGCCGTGTTCGACTGTTCCGGGAAGATGGACTACTTCTACAAAGACGATGTCAGCTGTACCAAATACTACGAGTGTCGCTACGGGCAGCTGGCGGGGACGTACTCCTGCTCACTGGGGTATTTCTTCTCTCAGGATAGTGTGGGTTGCATTCCGGCCACCAGGCTAATAGAGGACGGGGTGTGTACCCTTCACGGTGGGTGTATATAGACAGTCTTCCTGTAACCTTGAATTTGACCTTTGACCTTCTTTTTACTATGAACTGAAGTTTGCAAATTTTCCGTCCCTAATATATCTAAAACTGGCAGAGATATGCCCATAATTACTATAGAACCTGAATGGAATTCAAAAATTGACAGTCTTCCTGCAAACTTGAATTTGACCTTTGGCCGACTTTTCACTTTACAAATTTTCAGGCACTTATATTTACCATTGAACTTGGATGGGAAGTCTTATATTCACAATCTTACTGCAACCTTGCATTTGACCTTTTACTTTTCGGCATGATTATGTTATAAATTGTAATTTTTTACAAAAAATTAGAACTCTTGTTCACTGCATTTTGTAGAGCTTGTCAATTGTTTATATAAAAGGTTCAAAAGTTTGGAGAAACACACGATCTTCTACAATCTTATGCAATTAACTATAAATTTATACCGTACCTAGATTAATTCACCCATACTAGACCTGCGTATAAATTCACCGCACCTATTTTACAGGATACCGTGCTGGCATGGCGCCCGAAGGACCTTTCATCTGTCCGCGAGCTGGCATGTTTGCTGTAGCCAAGAACTGCTCCCTGTATAACTTCTGTAGCCGCGCGGACGTGGAGGGGAAAACTCTGCAGTGTCCTGAACAGTTCTTCTTCAACGAGACCATGGGATCTTGTCGCTGGCGAGGCCACTTTAAAGACTGCCTAAGAGATGGGACTCGGATCACGTCAACACCACCTCCAAGTTAGTGAACAGAACTGGATTATTTTCCATACATTTCCTGTTTATATGTTTACAGACGTTGTACTAATATATATATATATATATATATATATATATATATATATATCCCGTTATCTGCATTATCATTCACCTGAATAGTGAAACTGTCGTCTCTGATGATTTTTTGCAGTCCAATCGTGTTAAGTTTCTCGTTATGACCATTATCCTTACAGTATATATTACCTCGTAGATACTCTCACCTTTAAATTCTAAGCTGACATTTTAAAAGTCTGTTTATACACTGATATATTGTTAATCCAAATTGATAGCAAAACAGTCTACAATCTAAAAGTTAATGGAACTCAGCAGTCTCGGCGATGTGTATCTCCATCCAAGACTGCAGATATTTTGGTGACTAGAGCAAAGGCTTGCGAACTAAAATAAATAAATCCAGCACATATAAAACATATTGCAAACACAAAGAAACGATATGATAAAGTCATGTACATGAAATATTGATGTTTTACCCATTGGAATGATAGATTCATTGATATATCACAGTGTCGATGTTAGTTTTTGAAAATAATTGCCAAAGTTTAAAACTCTTAAGAGTAAACTAATTGACTAACTAACTGACTAACAAATAAAGAAACCAACGAGCAGATAAATAGACCTGTGGATTTTTTTTTTTTGCAAGTAATAAGCAATCTATTGGTATTGAACATTACGGGATAATCTAATTTTTTAGATGTCACACACTGTTATTTTTACGCTAATAAAAGCGCATTTCATTCTTTGTACAGCAACCACGCCGAAGCCTACACAGTGGAACCCCTGGCGAAGAACAACGAAAAGAATTACTACCACGCGTGCTCCGACCACCACGGGAAAACCTTGCTTTAAAGAAGGCTTAAAAACTGTGGACACTGAAGACTGCAGAGGCTTCTATATCTGCAACGATTTGGTATGGGTTCGATACCAGTGCCCTCCATTGTTAATGTACAACAATAAGACCGGCGTCTGCCAGTGGGATGTGAAGGTGGACACGTGCGACAAAGGGAAGTTTATTTGGCCAACAACAACAACAACAACAACAACTGTGACATCGACTACAACTCAAGGTAATAAAACAATTGGGGAGGGTCTCCGCACTGAGTCTTCCGTAGAAACAACTCTTCTTATCACGATGGCGGGCCTGCTATTATTAGAAATAACCGTTCTTATTCACTCGTTTAATCAGTCAACGATCATGTCAGTTTGAATAAAAGACTTGAACAAATGAAACTTGCTTTAACGGCATCTCTTTTCAATTAAGTTTGAAAGTTTGGCCACAAAAACATGATCAAATGCGATCGGCGATAATTTATACCCTGCCAACAAAATTTCACCTATACTAGACCTACGAATTATGCCACTGCACCTAATTTACAGGATACCGTGCCGGCATGGCACCCGAAGGACCTTTCATCTGTCCGCGAGCTGGCTTCTTTGCTGTCCCCAAGAACTGCTCCCTGTACAACTACTGTTACCGCGCGAACGTGGAGGGGAAAACTCTGCAGTGCCCGGAACAGTTCTTTTTCAATGAGACCGCGCTATCTTGTCGCTGGCCAGGCCACTTCAAAGACTGCCTTAGAGATGGGACTCGGATCGCAGCAATACAACCTCCAAGTTAATAAATGAAACCGACTGATTTTTTGAAATACATTTTCTTATTTAAAATTTTACAACTATTGTACTAAAATATACATACCTTGTTACCTGCATTATCGTTTATCTGACTGTTGGATTGTTTTAATGATCGTATATGATGATTTTTGTGAAGTCCAACCGTGTTAAGTTTCACGCTATGAACGTTATCCTTATTACCTCCGCCAAGGAGGTTATGTTTTCACCCCTGTTTGTGTGTCTTTCTGTCTGTCTGTCTGTCATCAACATAACTCAAAACGTTAAGGACCGATTTTGATGAAAATTTCAGAAACTGTTAGAAGTGGGCCAAGAAAGAGATGAATAGTTTTTGGTGGTGATCCGGATCAATAACCAATCAATAATCAATAATCAGAAAAATAAGTTGTTGACCGATTTTGATGAAATTATCAGGAACCGTCAGAAGTGGGCCAAGGAACAGATGATTAGTTTTTGGTGGAGGTGGTGATCTGGATCAATAATCAATCAATAATCAATGATAATCAAAAATTGCTGCCCTATCGGAGGTCTGCGCTCTCGGAGTGCTTTTCTAGTTGTATATGTTATCAAGTAGATACTTTCAACTTTAAAATCAACGCTGACATTTTAAAAGTGTGGTTATACACTAAAATACTGTAAATCCAAATAGATGGTAAAATATTCTGCAATCTAAAAGTAATTGAACCTTACGGATAGACTTGACCCTGTAAAAGACACACACGCTGTTATTTAAACGCTAATAATTGCACCTTTCATTCTTTGTACAGCAACCACGCCGAGGCCTACACAATGGAACCCCTGGCGAAGAACAACAAAAAGAATCACTACAACGCGTGCTCCGACCACCAGGGGAAAACCTTGCTTTAAAGAAGGCTTAAAAACTGTGGATACTAAAGACTGCAGAGGCTTCTATATCTGCAACGATTTGGTATGGGTTCGATACCAGTGCCCGCCATTGTTGATGTTCAACAATAAGACCGGCGTCTGCCAGTGGAATGTGAAGGTGGACACGTGCGACAAAGGGAAGTTTATATGGACAACAACAACAACAACGACAACAGTGGCACCTGTAACAACCCAAGGTAATAAGAAGACGTCTGGCGAATTGCGTGTGTAAATTTTGTTTACAGACTTTATTAAATAGAGTCAAAAGTAATCAATGTTGAAGACTGCGTACACCACTTAATGTGCCAATTTTCCGTAAGTTGTTAGTAAAAAACATTTAAAACTCTTTGTCATTGCGGATCAATTCATACATGTATCTTCCAATATATAGGCAGGCCTCTATTATCGGTAATTTGACTAGTTTGACCGTTCCGTTTTTGATAGGACTCGTTTGTCTGCTGAGCAGTATTCACTAGCGCCCTCCTACAAGTAACTTTCCTTTGATAGTAACGGTCAAGGTCACAAGAGAAGATGCCTCGTCTGTTGGCGAACCATTTCAATTTTTCAAAACATTGATAGTAAAAGAAATCCCGATCTAAGTGTTCAAATTATGCCATAATGGCAATGAATATGAAATTAGCAGACTCAAAAGTAATTACTTTGGGACATTTGGAGTTTATTACTTACACTTACAATATTTACACTCGCAAAAATGGAATGGCGTGTTTATTTCTAAACGTATATTTCGGCCAGAACTTATGAACTAATGTTCACGTATATTAAACTTAGCATTGGGTTCTCATTTCCTCTCACTAGTGCACGAGGGACTGTGCGCTATTTGTTTGATAGTGTGTGGGGCTTTTAAACAGAGAATCTGATATAATATCTGCAATGACTTCTTCCGACACTTCGAGTTCCCATGTCTTTTGCGTATTTTTCAGAATCAAAAACACATACAACTACAAAGAAGGAGACAATTGTTGATATTTCCGGCAAAACGAATAATTTGGAGATTCATCAGCAAACGAGAGCTCCTTATGTGAAAATGAGTCACAGCGAAATCCACTGCAGTGCAAATACCATAATGGTTGCCATTGCGCGCGAAGCCGTTGGTCCATTGGAAGGTGACGTTCACTTTGTCGCTCATCTCCGAGACCCACAATGTACCGGGAAGGACAATTCAAGCCACATCTTGTTCACCTTCAGCCTCGACACGTGCGGCACTTCAGCTCGGTTGACCAAAGCTTTTGTCGTATTCGAAAATGAAATTTTTATAAAGAACAGATTCCTTGCCGAGCAACAGGTGTCCGTGTCCTTTGAAAATTATTTCAACACGGTGCCCGTGGTTTGCAACTATGACCGTAAGGAACTCCTGTCCATCTCTTACAAGCCACATTTCCGAACCATGAATGTTCTAGAGCATGGATTTGGTAGGCCTTTTTTATGATTTACAACTCTTGACCAGTTGTTCTGTTATGCTACTGACAAAATGTAATCATTGATTTATTGATAAAATAGATATTAACCCAGAGATAAATGCATCCACGGTCCATAGGCTGCTATAAACGCTAAATAGCCACCAATTACAAATATCACAACGCGTTAAATCTTCTCTTTGCATCTTACAACGAACATGTCTTTTGACAACAAGTCACTTGACAATGAAAAGACATTGTCAACATACACTTGAACAAATGATGCTGGGTTGATAATTCTATACTGAGTGCGAGTTGTCGCGTTTTTTCTTTCTGGACAGGTCATCTGACATTCAGTCTGGAGCAGTACCATGGCGTCCAGTTTAAAGTACCGTACCAGCCAGACGACTACCCGCTGTCCGTGGACCTGAAGGACCAGATATACATCCGTCTGGGCGTGAGGCTGGCTGCAGCCAATGTGTCCGGCCTGGCGCTGAGGGCAGACAGTTGTAAAGCAACCAGTTCTCTTAGTCCGTTTTCATCTGAAGCCGTGAAACTTATTGACGATGG
The DNA here is from genome assembly GCF_001039355.2 of Lingula anatina. The sequence goes on from NW_019775824.1 coordinate 466,219, forward strand.
GTCAGTATCGAAAAATATCGGATGTGTTTTGCCTTTTTTAAGCGCAACGTCACTGCAACCAAAGCTATCAAAAATAAATGAAATCGATGTCAACGTAAAAAACAACAAACACTTACCTGCACATTATTTTATGATATATTTCCACTCTGGATTAGTTATATTTAATCTTTTCTTTAATTGAACGGATCGACAGAACAGCCGTTCTGTTATACTGAATGGACGTTGCTTACGATGGTTCGTTTTTACTTTCAATTATGTTATTAATTCAACATAAGGAAATTAACCTCCACACTCGAATTGGCCTACATGCCTTTTTTAACTAAAAATTACTAAAATACGTTTATAAAGAGTTAAAACTGGCGTTTTTTGTATATTGCACAAGAGACTATTATTTAATATTGCATGGCTGCACAGAACAAATCTTATGCCATCTCTCACGACTTCTACATTTCAGCTGCCCCGCTATGAAACAGTTGACCGTGTATCCTAGCAACGACCCCACTGAAGTATTATTTGGATTTCCAGCGTTCTACTTTGTACGGGATATAGAAAAGGTAAGTCCCAGGGATAAAGAGCAGTCTGTCCTCGGCGGCACTGTGACAACTTTCTTTAACTCTCACGAGGAGCTACTGTTATATAAGGACACGAGTGGTGTTTTAAATCAAGAAGTTACAACTTCTTGGTTAAACATATGGATGCATGTAAATGTAATAATGTAATAATCATCATGTAAAGATTGTCTCCAATGAATACTAGTGTAAAGGTAACGCAAAACAGAGTACACAAAGAATTACAGTTTTGTATATATCGAGTGTGTTGTAAAATATTGGAATGTATTGTAAAATATTTATTGTTGAGGTCAAAACTATGTAAAAGGTAGCGTACGTTGTTTGAATATAACAGTTGAATTTCGAGTCCAAAATTTAATTTCACCCACTGCGCCATTTAACGTATATAGAAGCTCACCCTGCGGATCACATTGTTCTCTCCTGTCACCCCATCTGTAGGTGTACCTCCACTGTGAGATGCAGGTATGTATGCAGAGTGACCCCACGTGTTCCTCTAGCTGCCAGACTCCCGCCAGAGGGCGCAGAGATGTGAGTGGTGCTTNAGCCATCCGGCGGAGCCGGCGGAGCCGGCGGAACGATCCGGACGAGACCGAAACCATGTGTACCACCAGCGCCAACGCTGGTGGTACAATAAAAAATTGCTGACTTGGCGGAGGTCTGCGCTCTCGGAGTGCTTTACTAGTTGTATATGTTATCAAGTAGATACTTTCACCTTAAAAATCAACGCTGACATTTTAAAAGTCTGGTTATACACTAAAATACTGTAAATCCAAATTGATGGTAAAATATTCTACAATCTAAAAGTTATTGAACCTTACGGATAGACTTGACCCTGTAAAAGACACGCAGACTGTTAGTAACGCTAATAATAGCACCTTCCATTCTTTGTACAGCAACTGCGCCGAAGCCTACACAGTGGAACCCCTGGCGAAGAACAACAAAAAGAATTACTACCACGCGTGCTCCGACCACCAGGGGAAAACCTTGCTTTAAAGAAGGCTTAAAAACTGTGGACACTAAAGACTGCAGAGGCTTCTATATCTGTAACGATCTGGTATGGGTTCGATACCAGTGCCCGCCATTGTTGATGTTCAACAATAAGACCGGCGTCTGCCAGTGGAATGTGAAGGTGGACACGTGCGACAAAGGGAAGTTTATATGGACAACAACAACAACAACAGTGGCACCTGTAACAACCCAAGGTAATAAGAAGACGACTGACGAATTGCGAGTGTAAATTTTGTTTACAGACTTTATTAAATAGAGTCTAAAGTAATCAATGTTGAAGACTGCGTACACCACTTAATGTGCCAATTTTCCGTAAGTTGGTAGTAAAAAACATTTAAAACTCTTTGTCATTGCGGATCAATTCATACATGTACCTTCCAATATATAGGCAGGCCTCTATTGCCGGTAATTTCCGTTTTTGATAGGACTCGTTTGTCTGCTGAGCAATATTCACTAGCGCCCTCCTACAAGTAACTTTCCTTTGATAGTAACGGTCAAGGTCACGAGAGAAGATGCCTCAGTTGTGACTGTCTGTTGGCGAACCATTTCAATTTTTCAAAACATTGATAGTAAAAGAAATCCCGATCTAAGTGTTCAAATTATGCCATAATGGCAATGAATATGAAATTAGCGGACTCAAAAGTAATTACTTTGGGACATTTGGGGTTTATTACTTACACTTACAATATTTACACTCGCAAAAATGGAATAGCGTGTTTTTTTCTAAACGTATTTTTCGGCCAGAACTTATGAACTAATGTTCACGTATATTAAACTTAGCATTGGGTTCTCATTTCCTCTCACCAGTGCACGAGGGACTGTGCGCTATTTGTTTGATAGTATATGGGGCTTTAAAACAGAGAATCTGATATAATATCTGCAATGACTTCTTCCGACACTTCGAGTTCCCATGTCTTCTGCGTATTTTTCAGAATCAAAAACACATACAACTACAAAGAAGGAGACAATTGTTGATATTTCCGGCAAAACGAATAATTTGGAGATTCATCGGCAAACGAGAGCTCCTTATGTGAAAATGAGTCACAGCGAAATCCACTGCAGTGCAAATACCATAATGGTTGCCATTGCGCGCGAAGCCGTTGGTCCATTGGAAGGTGACGTACACCTTGTCGCTCATCTCCGAGACCCACAATGTACCGGGAAGGACAATTCAAGTCACATCTTGTTCACCTTCAGCCCCGACACGTGCGGCACTTCAGCTCGGTTGACCAAAGCTTTTGTCGTGTTCGAAAATGAAATTTTTATAAAGAACAGATTCCTTGCCGAGCAACAGGTGTCCGTGTCCTTTGAAAATTATTTCAACACGGTGCCCGTGGTTTGCAACTATGACCGCAAGGAACTCCTGTCCATCTCTTACAAGCCACATTTCCGAACGCTGAATGTTCTAGAGCATGGATTTGGTAGGCCTTTTTTATGATTTACAACTCTTGACCAGTTGTTCTGTTTTGCTACTGACAAAATGTAATCATTGATTTATTAAAAAAATAGATATTAACCCAGAGATCACAACGCGTTAAATCTTCTCTTTGCATCTTACAACGAACACGTCTTTTGACAACAAGTCACTTGACAATGAAAAGACATTGTCAACATACACTTGAACAAATGATGCTGGGTTGATGATTCTATACTGAGTGCGAGTTGTCGCGTTTTTTTCTTTCTGGACAGGTCATCTGACGTTCAGTCTGGGGCAGTACCATGGCGTCCAGTTTAAAGTACCGTACCAGCCGGACGACTACCCGCTGTCCGTGGACCTGAAGGACCAGATATACATCCGTCTGGGCGTGAGGCTGGCTGCAGCCAATGTGCCCGGCCTGGCGCTGAGGGCAGACAGTTGTAAAGCAACCAGTTCTCTTAGTCCGTTTTCATCTGAAGCCGTGAAACTTATTGACGATGGGTCAGTATCGAAAAATATCGGATGTGTTTTGCCTTTTTTAAGCGCAACGCCACTGCAACCAAAGCTATCAAAAATAAATGAAATCGATGTCAACGTAAAAAACAACAAACACTTACCTGCACATCATTTTATGATAAATTTCCACTCTGGATTAGTTATATTTAATCTTTTTTTTAATTGAACGGATCGACAGAACAGCCGCTCTGTTACACTGAATGGACGTTGCTTACGATGGTTCGTTTTTACTTTCAATTATGTTATTAATTCAACATAAGGAAATTAACCTCCACACTCGAATTTGCCTACATGCCTTTTTTTAATTAAAAAATTACTAAAATACATTTATAAAGAGTTAAAACTGGCGTGTTTTGTATATTGCACAAGAGACTATTATTTAATATTGCATGGCTGCACAGAACAAATCTTATGCCATCTCTCACGACTTCTACATTCCAGCTGCCCCGCTATGAAACACTTGACCGTGTATCCTAGCAACGACCCCACTGAAATATTATTTGGATTTCCAGCGTTCTACTTTGTACGTGATATAGAACAGGTAAGTCCCAGAGATAAAGAGCAGTGATATAGAACAGGTAAGTCCCAGAGATAAAGAGCAGTCTCTGTCCTCGGCGGCACTGTGACAACTTTCTTTACCTCACACGAGGAGCTACTGTTGTATAAAGACACGAGTGGTGTGTTAAACCAATAAGTTTCAACTTCTTGGTTAAATCATATGGATGCATGATGCCAATATAATAACATGATCATCTTGCAAAGATTGTCTCCAATGAATGCTAGTGTAAAAGTAACGCAAAACAGGTTACACAAAGTTTTTACAGTTTTGTATATATCGAGTGTGTTGTAAAATATTGGAATGTATTGTAAAATATTTATTGTTGAGGTCAAAACTATGTAAAAGGAAGCGTAGGCCTACGTTGTTTGAATATAACAGTTGAATTTCGAGTCCAAAATTTAATTTCACCCATTGCGCCATTTAACGTATATAGAAGCTCACCCTGCGGATCACATTGTTCTCTCCTGTCACCCCATCTGTAGGTGTACCTCCACTGTGAGATGCAGGTATGTATGCAGAGTGACCCCACGTGTTCCTCGAGCTGCCAGACTCCCGCCAGAGGGCGCAGAGATGTGAGTGGTGCCTCCTCCTCCTCCTCTACCTATATCGTCACACAGGGACCCTTCCAGCTTAAGCGAGGTAAGGCACCACCTTCACCTCAACTACTGGACGTGAGGACTTTAGATGTCCGTTATGTACAGGAGTTAGTGTATGGAGAAAGAGGACCCCTTTTAAAACGAATTACTCTGTCCGTTTTAGTGTACAGTAAATCCCAAAGTAAACATTGTATACTTATAATTAGTTACTTTTACCCTAGATCTTAAGATAAAGATTGTAAACTTTGTTACCTAGATCCTAAAGCAGAATTTGTATACATTGTAACATTTACCCTAGCTCCGTAAGTTAACATTGTATACTTTGGTACTTTTACCCTAGATCCAGGAAATGCCACGGGCGTTGTTGTCGTGTGCAGCGTTGTTGTATGCGTTGCAGCACTAGCAGCCATTAGTGTGTCACGACGCAGACGTAGAACACGATGGCAGAAGGTAGCGACACATGACGGTGAAGATGATATTATGTAGAGTGACTTTAAAATATTGACCTTGCATGCAGATGAAAGCAACCTGCGTCCATCTTTGGACATTTAGGCCCTATATCTGCCGTTTGTGCGCATTTTATTTGACCTCGCATTGTTTCAAATCTGCTGATCTAACGAACGTTCTGGGATATTTAGAATGTATTTTTCTTGTTTGCATTATAAACATGGAGAGTGAGTTAAGCATATCGACAGTTTCATATCCATATGTGTGTTTGGGATCTTGCTTTTTTAAACTTAAGTTTGAATTGGTATCACATACAATGGATTTAAATAAGTAGGTCCTAAAGACGGTTATACATTTGTAAAATGAGAAAAGTACAGGTAGTATCGCTATTAAGGTCACAAATTGCAATTTACGCATTATATTTATTGTAGAAAAATTGGAATACTAGAAAATAAAATCTCAAATGCCAGCAATTCAAAATAAAAATACATTTAAGTCAAAATGTAGATGTTCCGAGTTTTTTTAAAAAAAGCACAGTTCTGGGTGATTGTGCCTATTGTTATTTCTGGTTGTGACATGGTGTTGCCCATGTTTAGCTGGCTTGGCTTTGTGCTTAGTAGGGTTTGTTTTATTGTGATTTGGGACACTTCTTATAATGCTAATTTCCGTTATTAAGTTCAGACTGTAATCAACATGATGGAAGAACGGCGAAAACCCAATCAATGTATATGTTTTAACATTAAAATGTCTCTGAAAACTAAAAGTTTAATCGTCGATTTCAAGANTTATATGTTGGAAAGAGAAGGAGGCGTATTAATTACATAAGCTGAAGTAAGGAAACTTAACACGTGGTAATTAGGAAACAGTGTACTTGAAATTTCCCAGATATTTTACATCAGTGAAAATGTTTTCATTGTAAGTAAAAATCATTTTTTGCACTCGGCAGGAAATTACTTTTACAATCGAGTTACCTGTTGAGGAAATGTATCCGGATGTTTTTATTTTTTTTCCATTAGCGGAAGCTTAGCTATTGTTTTTTTTTAAAGAAGATTGTCCATTAGGATACAGTTACTTTACAAAGAGATTTACACTGGCTGCAATTTAATTTTAATAATTCATGGTGGAAAAGAATGCCAGGTGTAATGGTAGGAAATGAGTAAATCGCTTTAGGACAAAACAGGTTATATTGATTATTATTTATCTATACATCATCTTTGCTTGATACAATTCCCTGCACCTAGATTATTTATATCCGATTATTGCAGGCCTAATGCTGCACTTGAAAATAAACAGTGATGTTCAATAATCGTCCAAAATATGTTCTACCGGTAGTAGCTCTTCTTGGAGTTTTCAATATGGCGGACGACCCGAATATTCCTAAAAAAAAAAAAAAACGTAACGGTTTGTAAAGTTTGGTCAACGTTGTCAATTACATGTACGAGGCAATATATGTCACTTTCATATCACCTTATTTTCTTGCGATTGACCGTTTCCTGTTCTTTCGCGTCCGGAGTCGTTTATTTTCCAGTGTTTCACGCTGTGTAGCACTGCATTGTGCATTTCAGTATGACTGCATGCTGGTCACTCACATCAACACGACCGTTGCTCTTGACCCGTGCATGTTTCTGTCGCCAATTTACAAAAAGGAACAGACTTTACTTATATCACCGAGGTGGAGTTGACAGCATCGGTGAATGGTTGGATAGTAAATTATTGTGCAGGGTTAGATACGGTGGCGTTGGTGAAATACGTAACACCTAGTTCGGCTTATTGCGTATTAATGTTGATTATTCCGCCTCTGTTATCATCTGTACGCATCCACCACTGACATTAAAAAATCAAAACACATTTATATTAAAATATGTGTAATTATTTAAATAACATGGCATGATTTAGTTTTAGTTCGCACTCAAGTGAAAAAGCTTCCACAAAAGAAACGCACACAAAGCTTCAACACCCCCTTGCTGCTCAAGGGGACTTTCATTCAGTAAAATACATTACTGAATCATTGTGCAGTCAAACACAAACGCTAGTTTTAACACATCCACCCATCCGCCCATACATACATACATACATACATACAGAAACACGTTCGGATACAACTAAAAACGTGTGCATACATTAATTTACATACACTGTAACAAACGCAGATTTTGTTTTTGTGCAAAGCATTATGCCCCTATTTCAAACAGACCACGAGTCCCACGAATCGCCAGGAATTGATAAATTTCAGGATCCGTGGTTGAATCGTAATCAGTTCGTGAAGTTCTTAACAGATTCGTATATATTCGTAGTCAGTACTTGCAACTCTTGATCAATAACGTCACGTCTCCAAACGGGTCATAGAACGCGCCCGGGCATAAATCCAAGGTTTAAGGCGTGTTTAAGTTGAACCGATCTTTCTTGGTCTGAACCTCATACGTTGAGCACAGGTGGTAAGAAACCACGAGGTGCGCTAGTAGTCTGTTACGTAAATGTTGAAATCCCCACAGTGTGATTTTGTGTAGTATTTTAATGGGGTTCTGATATAAGAGGGTACAATGTAGTAACAAACCAGAAGGGCCAACCTAACTTATTTGTGAATGCCGGACGGTCTCCTAGCAGTAAACGGTCTAATTTAGGAACGCGCAAGTTATTTGTTTCCTCGTATCTATGGCGTTATGAGCTGTCTGATGTCCTTGAATATATGAATAATTTTTGAATTGATGTCTTCTTGGAAGAAAAACCCCTAACAACAGAACCTGGTACAGCCTTTGTAAAAAGTAAATAGAATTAAGATGTCTAAAAATAAACACGAAGTTGAGTTTGAGGTAACCAATTGATATACATTTCAAACTTTAAGCTTCACTATCTATCCTGTTCAGCCGCCATGGAACATTTTTTGGTGCTGGCAGTGGTGACAGGTAAGTGTTTTGTCTCATCATTTTAGCTATTTAACTTAATATATATATGGTATTGAAATACATGTATATACATATGCGTACTTTCTCTCTCTCTCACTCTCTCTCATAAATGTGTTTAATAAATACATAAGCATTGATCACACACTACACCGAATAGTGTACCGGTATATTAACAGCAAAGACATGTGTCAGAAGTAACGACTAACGACTGACTTTTTCATTCATTTTTTTTTTTTTTTTTTTTGCTATCTTGCAATTTGCCAAAGCCTTCACTCAGATTTTTATTTTAAATCCTCGTTCTTCCCTAGCCTTCACCCTGCCGACTTCCCAAGCCGTGTTCGACTGTTCCGGGAAGAAGGACTACTTCTACAAAGACGATGTCAGCTGTATCAAATACTACGAGTGTCGCTACGGGCAGCTGGTGGGGACGTACTCCTGCTCACTGGGGTATTTCTTCTCTCAGGATGCTGTGGGTGGCATCTCGGCTACCAGGCTCATAGAGGACGGGGTGTGTACCCTTCACGGTGGGTATATATAGACAGTCTTCCTGTGACCTTGAATTTGACCTTCTTTTTTACCATGAACTGCAGTTTGCAAAATTTCTGTCCTTTAAATCTCTAAAACTGACAGAGATATGCCCATAAGTACTATTGAACCCGAATAAGAACTCATATATTGACAGTCTTCCTGTGACATTAAATTTAACCTTTGGCCTTCTTTTTACCATGAACAAAAGTTTGCAAAAATTTCCGTCCCTTATGTCTCTAAAACTGGCAGAGATATGCCCATAATTACTGTTGAACCTGAATGAAACTCATAAATTGACAGTCTTCCTGCAAACTTGAACTTGACCTTTGACTTACTTTTCACCATTACGCCGCACTTTACAAATTTTCAAGCACTTATATTTACTATTGAACTTGGATGGGAAGTCTTATATTCACAGTCTTACTGCAACCTTGGATTTGACCTTTTACTTTTCGCCACGATTATGTTATAAATTGTAATTTTCTACAAAAAATTGAGAACTCTTGTCCACTGCATTTTGTAGAACTGTTCATATAAAAAGTTTAAAAGTGTGGTGAAATACATGATCATATACAATCTTATGCAATTAACTATACATTTATACCGTACATACTAGACCTGCGTATAAATTCACCGCACCTTGTTTACAGGATACCGTGCTGGCATGGCGCCCGAAGGACCTTTTATTTGTCCGCGAGCTGGCATGTTTGCTGTCGTCAAAAACTGCTCCCTGTACATCTTCTGTAACCGCGCAGACGTGGAGGGGAACACTCTGCAGTGTTCGGAACAGTTCTTCTTCAACGAGACCATGGGATCTTGTCGCTGGCGAGGCCACTTCAAAGACTGCCTTAGAGATGGGACTCGGATCACGTCAACACCACATCCAAGTTAGTGAACAGAACTGGTTTAATTTTCATACATTTCCTGTTTATATGTTTACAAACGATGTACTAATATATATATATCCCGTTATCTGCATTATCATTTATCTGAACAGTGAAATTGTCGTCTCTGATGATTTTTTGCAGTCCAAGCGTGTTAAGTTTCTCGTTATGAACATTATCCTTGCAGCATATGTTGAAATATTAAAAGTCTGGTTATACACTGAAATACTGTAAATCCAAATTGATGGTAAAACATCTTACAATCTAAAAGTAAATGGGATTCAATAGTTCTGGCGATGTGTTTCTATATCCAAGACTGCAGATATTTTGTTGACTAGAGCAAAGGCTTGCGAACTAAAAAAATCCAACACATACAAAACATATTGCAAACACAAAGGAACGATATGATCAAGTAATGCACATGAAACTTGATATTTGTACCCACTGAAAAGATCAATTCATTGCTTTGCCATAGTGTCGATGTTAGTTTTTAAAAATAACTTGCAAACTTAAAAAATTCTTAAGAATAAACTAACCGACTAACCAACTTACATGTACTAACAAATAAACAAACAAATGAGCAGATAAATAGACTTGTGGATTTTTTTTTTTTTTTTTTTTTTGCAAGTAATAAGCAATCTATTGGTATTGAACATTGCGGGATAATGCAATCTTTTAGATGTCACACACTGTTATTTTAACGCTAATAATTGCACCTTCCATTCTTTGTACAGCAACCACGCCGAGGCCTACACAATGGAACCCCTGGCAAAGAACAACAAAAAGAATTACTACCACGCGTGCTCCGACCACCACGGGAAAACCTTGCTTTAAAGAAGGCTTAAAGACTGTGGACATTGAAGACTGCAGCGGCTTCTATATCTGCATCAATTTGGCTTGGGTTCGATACCAGTGCCCGCCATTGTTGATGTATAACATTAAGACGGGCGCCTGCCAGTGGGATGTGTTGGTGGACACGTGCGACAAAGGGAAGTTTATATGGACAACAACAACAACAAAAGTGACATCGACCACAACTCTAGGTAATAGAAGAAAAACTGGGGAAGGTCTCCGCACTGAGTCTTCCGTAAAAAAAACTCTTTCTTATCACGATGGCGGGCCTGTTATTATTAGAAATTACCATTCTTATTCACTACGGCGTTAAATCTGTCAACGATCATATCAGTTTGAATGAAATATTTGTTGAACAAATGAAACTTGCTTTTACAGCTCCTCTTTTCAATTAAGTTCACAAGTTTGGCCACAAAAACATGATCAAATGCCACTGGGGCTTAATTATACCCTGTCAACAATAATTCACCAAAACCAGACCTACAGATTATGCCACCGCACCTATTTTACAGGATACCGTGCCGACATGGCACCCGAACGAGCTTTCACCTGTCCGCGAGCTGGCATCTTTGCTGTAGCCAAGAATTGCTCCCTGTTCAGTATCTGTGACCGCGCGGACGTGGAGGGGAGTATTCTGCAGTGCCCGGATCAGTTCTTCTTCAACGAGACCATGGGATCTTGTCGCTGGCGAGGCCTCTTCAAAGACTGTCTTAGAGATGGGACTCGGATCACGTCAACCTCACCTCCAAGTTAGTAAACAAAACCGACTGATTTTTTAAAATACATTTTCTTATATAAAATTTTACAAACATTGAACTAAAATATACATACCTTGTTACCTGCATTATCGTTTATCTGACTGTTGAATTGTTTTAATGATCGTATATGATGATTTTTGTGCAGTCCAACCGTGTTAAGTTTCATGTTATGAACGTCATCCTTATTGTATATGTTACCATGTAGATACTTTCACCTTTAAAATCAAAGCTGACATTTTAAAAGTCTGGTTATACATGTACACTAAAAGACTGTAAATCCAAATTGATGGTAAAATAGTCTACAATCTAGAAGTTAATGTGACACAGTAGCCGCAGCAATTTAAGACCTGCAGATATACAGTACAGTGTTGCAATACTTTGTGACCTGGTTGGCTGCAGAAATTAATGAGCACTCTATTGGTATTACGGAAAGACTTGACCCTGTAAAAGACACAGACACAAGCCTTGCTTTAAAGTAGGCTTAAAAACTGTGGACACTAAAGACTGCAGAGGCTTCTATATCTGCAACTTTTTGGTCTGGGTTCGATACCAGTACCCACCATTGTTGATGTATAACAATAACACCGGTGTCTGCCAGTGGGATGTGTTGGTGGACACGTGAGACGAAGGGCAATTTATATGGAAAACAACAACCACGGCAACAGTGGCACCTGTAACAAATCAAGGTATTAGGAAGACGACCGACGAATTGCGAATGTAAATTACGTCCGTAGACTTTGTTAAATAGACTCCTAAATCATAAATATTGAAGACTGCTTACATGTACAGTCAAGTAAAAAGAAATGTAACACTCAGTTTTGGGAGTTTTTTTTTTTTTTTTTTTTTTTTTTTTTTTTTTTTTTTTTTTTTTGGGGGGGGGGGGGGGGGAGAAAAATTTTTTTTTTTGAGTTCCGCCGGTTTTTTTTATTTTTTTTTTG
>NW_019775824.1:484260-527779 GCF_001039355.2 Lingula anatina
CAATGGCGGCCATCTTGAAAACGGCGGCCATCTTGAAATTCTGGTATGGTGTTTTTTTAGCCCATAATCTCCCTCATCACAAAACATGTAAAGGTTAGATGATAGACAATGTTTAAGGTATGTTTATCAATGATTTGTATTTTTAGAAAAAATGCAAAAAAACAGGCGGCCATCTTGGAAATTGTCCGTTTCCATGGTTACGCAGGCAATTGCCATTTCCACATCATGGCTAACTTTGACCAGCAGACTCTGAGCTTTCAAATGATATATAATTCAGGTCTGTGTATAAAGGGGACACTAAATCTGAAAATTTTGGCCTTCTGCCGCTCACCTATTACCATTCCAAGGCCATATCGTTTTTTGGTAAAATTAACGTTATGGTAACGTTATAACGTTATGTGTTTGCTGGGCACTAGATACTACCATAGAAGTAGAGAATTCTATGATACTACGTGGTATAACAATGCTGTGTGACGTAAAATACAGCTCGAGATTGTTGCACAACGACAGCATTGTTGACGGTACTGTAGGCCTACTTGTTAATAATGTTGCTAATGCTGTTGACTGTGTTGGTTCATACTGCTACTTAATTTCAGACTTAAATTAATGTTATTCACATCATTCAAGAACAAGGATTTTCTCCTAATTCTATCAAGAGTCTATAGGCCGCATTCAGAACAGGGGACTAACTAGTCCGCGGGTCAAATATGGAGACCCACTAAAAAGCTTGCCGTCTAATCCGCTAATAGACACTGAATAGATTTCCCGTGGGGATAAATTATTTAATTGGGTCGGCCATATTTGATCCTCGGACTAGTTAGACCATTGTTCTTAATGCGGCCTATGGCCTATTAATGGTCGTTAAAATCCATACAATGTGTGAAGTTGAATTCTCCGGGGTTCTCTCAAAGGAATATAATACTGAATTCTCCGTCTGTATTCGCCAGAGGCTATATTTGTTCCTTCACTTATTTTGATTTCAGAGGTGTTGATTTCTGAATTGTTTCCTGTCAGAAGTCATATCTTCTTATAGACATCATGGCATAGGCGTAGTAAAGTAAACAAGCTAAAAAAAAGTCATTTTTCTCATTTAACAATGTCAATATTTGAAAGCCAGATTATATATATATATATTTAATTCCCCTATGCAATGTTTAGACCTGGTGAATGGATAAATATTACAGATGATTTTATACATGTTTTAGTGCCGTGTTCTTACTGAAGTGGCCCTGGCTGTGTGCGTGTGTGTGTGTGTTTATGGCTGAGATAGCGTCCTCTCAATATTGCAAGCGTGCCATTCTATTGCTTGCCATTGGTTTACACTTATAAATATACACCTACAGTTGTACTTATTGGTGATGAACGCCCTATCTTCACCGTATGCCTGGACAAATATGATTTATTCACCAAGCTTTTTAAAGTATCAGTGAATATTAGGCTACCCTTAATTGCCAATCACTATGGAATTTTCAAACTTGTATATTCTATGTATTTAAGATAATATTAAAGAGTATTTGAATATTATTTGTTTGCTTTGTATTATGGCAATCTTTAATTATACGTCCATGTATTTGGTCTTCATTTATATTTTTCTTCAGAGAGATTTACTCAATAAAGGTTGTTGGTATTATTCGTTAAAAGTTTGTGATGATATTATTTTTCATTGAAAAAATGGAAAGTGCTTACTTTAACAGATATGTCATTTCATATTTAAGCCGTTTATCATGGCATCTAAGATTTCCGTAATAGAAAAGTACAAATATCAAAGAAACAGATATTTTACTCACTGACGCCGTGAAAAATGAAGACTGACATCGCAGTCCAAACACGGTAATGTTAGCACACACTTTCGCTAATGTATCATCTTTTCAAAGTAATCCACGCGAGACCGAAAAACATACAATGATCGGAAACCTGTCCCCGACGTCATACTGCCTATAGACCGTCCTTTGAGCCGAGATAAAATAATGATCGATTTAATACACACCTTAAATCTACGTTTCCGAGGAAAGAGAGCGATCCCATGTGATGCGTTCTTTATTGCGCCATATTACAAGCAGAGACGATAGGAAATTATCTGTGAAAGGGAAATCGTCGTTGGTTTCAAGTCTTCGCCAGAGCCTGGAGGACGTGGTATACTGGAAGAAGGTGTTGAAAACCTCTATAGAGTCATTAGCAACCAATGCATTTTTTTCATTTACGATGAAAAATGTTTCAGTGATATGAAACATACACGCGCAAGAATTGATTCTACGAGCAGAATTTGTCGTTGAATACCAAAATAGAATTTCTTCTACAATAATATAATAACGAGAAGATTAGCGCTTTAAAATGGTCCGTGAGACAAAAGGAAAGTTTTACATACAGTTCCTAGCTCCTTTCTTCATCATATTGTTGTCTCGGGGAGAATCTTCGGAAGTCAGATCGGGACTGTTTCGCATCAAGACAGCGGTGAGAGTAACCGACAGCGTCATTTCGGCGACGACGGCCCCGAGTTTTATCGTCTGCGCCTCAAAATGTGTGAACATGGCAGAGTGCTCGTCGTATAATTTTAACATGGACAGCGGCGTTTGTGAGCTGAGCTCGAAGATGGTGGACTTTGAAAATATCGCTGCATATCCTGCTGACGCTGTATGGAAAGCCGGTGCTGTGAAGGACTGCACCAAAAAGGTAAAAAAGATCTGTGTAAAATATCTTGTTTCTTGATTGATAGGCCCATATTATTGGATTTATTGAAGTTTTTTTTTCCCAAAGAGTCAAAAGCAGATTTAGAGTGCAAAAAAATTGATTATTTCAAGGAAAGATCAACACTCACAACTACTCACAAAACGAAAACGCCCTAAAACATTTTTCGTCTTGGGATGCCCTCTTTGACGATGGAAAGGGACGAGTAAGTGGGTTGAAAATTTATAACTGAAGGGTAATAAAATATACAATTCCTCTAGAAAATCTAAAAGGTGGTCCCTTACAAAAAAAAAATGTTTCTTAATTAAATGACGAAGGAAATGTAAATTTGAAAAACCTGTTCGACATCATTCATTTGAGAAAAGTTATTAGAAAAAATGAGAGACTATTTCAAAAACTTGATGTCTTTTTCCTCAGTTTCGGTGGGACATTTTTCACAAAACCACAAGACACACATCATTACATGTAGGCTACCTGACTTCACTAAATAGGCCCTTCCAATTTATCAATTTCCTAGTTAGGCCTACTATACCGCATTGGCACAAAGACCTTGAGTATTGCTCAAATTGCTGTAAGAATTATATAGGTCTACCCTGTATAGACAATGTAAACAGGAAAGAGCACATGTCTATGTATATATACATAGGCCTAAGTTTATCTCTGCGTGTAGGCCTACATGTAGTTGCTATGCGAATTCTGTTTAGCATCTTTGTAGATCTTTGAAGGATGAAGGTCAAATAATGCCTACTCGTGAAATGCAAGAAATTGCTGGAAGCACAGTAGGCTATTAACATTCTGTTTGTACATCACAATTTTTCAAGTACGGCAAGTTAAAATATTTATTTACCTTCTTAAATGTTAGAATTTATAGTTATAGATAGTTTTGCAAAAGCCATAGCTCGGACACGTCAACATATTTGGCAATATTTGTTATAATCGTAACAACTGACGAAAAGAAATGTGCCTCTGCAGGTTTTCAACATTTGTAGCCGAAGAAAAAGAGAATGTGGAGGACCTGGGCATCGATCCCAGTACCTCTCGCATGCTAAGCGAGCGCTCTACCATTTGAGCTAGACCCCCTTCTTGTTACCTTGCGTGAATAATTATGCACTGGTCTGCGCTTTAATTACGTAAGTGTTGACAGCATTCTAAATAACCATTTTATGATGCGTCTATATCACACTGTGGTATAGAGTATTTCAGAAAGATAAGGGCACGGGTACCCACTAATAGAAAAATATACAATACCTAACTTAAACTGCCTAAAGTTTCCGCTTCAGTGTACAGGTAGGGTCAGTTNGCACTGGTCTGCGCTTTAATTACGTAAGTGTTGACAGCATTCTAAATAACCATTTTATGATGCGTCTATATCACACTGCGGTATAGAGTATTTCAGAAAGATAAGGGCACGGGTACCCACTAATAGAAAAATATACAATACCTAACTTAAACTGCCTAAAGTTTCCGCTTCAGTGTACAGGTAGGGTCAGTTTACCTGAGATGGTCTGCCACTAGCTGGCATTAGGGGACCTAAATGAGATTTCTATCTATCCCACATAATTAAAGTCGAAGAAGAGACGAGATCACAATGATTTTGACACGTATTTGATAGTAAAATAAAAGGGGTCAATGAATTTTTGGGAAAATCGTAGATCAAAGAAATTCAGAAAAGCGCGGGAGCGCGGGCATCAAGGTCACATGACTTGTGTGCGTGTGATCGGTCCAATGAAACAGGTTCTTTCTCTGGGGTGAAGGAATTCTGAAATAACAACTCGAATTCGTTCACTTGAAAGAGGCAAAGAAATGTACCTCATTAGGTTTTTCTTACTGGTTTATAGAGAGTTTGACATTAAAATTGATGTTATGAACAGAGAATTCATTAAACCTTCACGTGGACCCGTCGTGGGTCTAGCTCAAATTGGTAGAGCGCTCGCTTAGCATGCGAGAGGTACTGGGATCGATGCCCAGGTCCTCCAAAACACATATTTTCTGACATTTTACGTCGATCTTTTCTTCTGCATTTTTTTCATATTACGTTATTTATTCCTTTTTATGCACTCTATATTTCAACTCTCTGTTATATTTTCATCGAAAGTAAGCGATACTTAGGGTCAGTTTGAAGATTTCAATTTAGGTTCCTTTATTTAGTGATGACCTATTAATTGTCTCGGAATACTTTTTAGAATCGATATATTCACCCTTATTTCTAATTTACTGTACAAAATGATAAAAATAGTGCATAGTGCATTGGCTCAAATTAAAAGCTAGGCTTCCAGCGTTCAGCCGCGAAACTTAATACAATAACAAACATCCTCTGTTGTCCGAAACATTCACAAATATCCGCATCTTTTGTTATTTTGCTCTGCTGAACGACTGCAGCCTCCAAACTAATCCGCCCGCTGAGGTGATAGGTAATGAGCAGATCAATGAGGCGAGGCACGTATTTGAGTTTCTTTATAATATAATAATCATTATGTTTTTATTATTGATATTTCGTTTTTTTCCTCACTCCTTCCTTTGATTCCATCGTAAAAAAATAACTCACCCATTTTACTAATTTGATTTTTTTCCTTCTTCCTTCCATCCTTCCTTTGTGCCTTTCTTTCTTTTTTATGAAAAGATTTATATGAATTCGAATAAAAAATTCTTTAAAAGACAATGCTTTAACCTTCATGTGAAACGCATTCTTCAAAAAAAATATAAATAAAAATAATAAAAAATAAAAAAAGAAAGAAAGAAAAAGAAAAAAAAAACTCCACGTTTCAGTGAGTCTGACGTTCATCGCAGTATCAAAGGGAATCTGGTTTAACATGGTTTCAAGGTTATTCCCATGGTGTTAATGTGAAAACGTGTGCGTGTGACCAACGATTAGGAAATTAATGACTTTGTCTCAGAATGAAGAGCATGGTCTCTGGTGATTGCTTCAAGATATAAGTTTATGTGCAAATACTGGTCAGTGAGAGCAATTTTCCGATTGAACTGCTCACTGAAAAAAAAACTTGGCTTTGCGGCCTGTTGTTTGCTATAACTGATGAAAGACGGGTTGAGTAAACAACCAGGGTGGTGAATATACAGCTTTTGTTTTATAAAATATAAAAAGAGTCTCACGTGAGGACTGAATTAGACAATAAAACATATTGAGGTTCGATGGAATTACATTTGGTTCTTCTACTCAATTAAAAGAATAATTTTCATCATCACTCAAAGGGCTTTGACCATAAACATTTTGAAAATGTCATTTGCCGGAAAAATGATCAAGTGTTTGTTTTGGCTATCTATTTAAGGAAGGAAACGCGCACCGTGAAAAGTGTCGTCTGGAAACTCGGATAAAAACTCTACCAGACGATTAGCATTGTGTTTGGCGAGCGCGAGTTTAATGAAGTCAGCCGTGCGTTCCTTTGTCTCTCTTTGATGAACATATGAACGTGTCAAGCAGTGTAATACGGTTGAATGATGAGTTAAACCGCAGTAAGTGGATCCCAGAGAGCGTATTATACTAGATAAATATTGCAGCTGCTTTCATTTTTTGCAGTGACATTTCTTGGTTAACAGTCCATGTGGCGTGTGTATAAAAACGGTTCTAACGAAGTACCCTGAAGGACAAAAACAAACTTTAAGCTCACCCTGTCTGGGTTTCAGGCGGAATGTCCCCTTAATTAACTATAAAGAAATCTGAATCTTGATTAGATAGGATATAGCAATAGATACGCCTAAATCAAACCTTGGATAAAGCATAACTAAATAATATATAAACGAACGAAATAATGGATGATTGAATGAAGGAAAAAAAAACAACTGCAAGAGAATATAATCACAAGAAAAGTCAAAACACAGCTTTATTTCTACACGTTTTTCCTGTTATTAATACTATATACCGGGTATATATATATATATATATATATATATATATATATATATATATATATATATATATATATATATATACTTGGATTTATATATTTATTTCACGTATACTTGTATACTGTGTATACTTGTATTTATATATTTATTTCACGTCTATATTAAAGATCCCGTACCCGCTGGATCCATGTACCTCCAGTCCGTGTCTGAACAATGGGTTCTGTTCCTCCACGGGGTGTAACAGGGGGTTCATCTGCTCCTGTAGTCCGGGGTGGACCGGTGATGCTTGTGATGAAGGTGAGCTCTCTCTGTCTCTCTGTCTCTCTCTCTCTCTCTCAAACACACACACACACACACACACACACACACACACACACGTTAAAATGACTTTTTTACCGTTCTTTTTAATATATTATATTGGAATAAGAAGCAATGTACATATAGGCCTAATTTCATCATCTTTCTGGAGTTTGCTTTATTAATTGCTATACGATTGTAATAGAATCGCTTACTATTGATTCATCAGCTTTATATATGAACAGCGTACAACAATGTGTGAGGCAAAAAACGCACTTGGAGCGGAAACAGATCATTTTTCTTTGTAATTAGGAAAAACAGATGACTAACAATACATAAATCAAACGGCTTTTTAAAAATGGTAGTTTTGGACGCTGATGAAAAACTGTGATGAAAAAGTCAACATCATAAAATCATCTTTCTTATTCAGTTTCAGGAAAAGACTGCGCAGAGCTTTACCTAAATGGGCAGACGACAGATGGAATATATACCATTAGTCCGATAGATGGCGGTTCATCAGTTCAAGTTGTATGTGATATGACCACAGCCGGGGGTGGATGGACGGTGTGTATTCCCCTAACTTCCACCAGCGCCCCCTCCCCACACTCAACTTGAAACTTTATCTAGAAATTACATATAAAAAAAGCCTTTGACCTTAGATCTGCCCCCCCCCCCCCCCACCGCCGAGGAAAAAATATAGGCTAGGCCTATTATTGATTGTTTTGTATCAATATTTAATCCTCATTTTCCAACAATATCGGGTTTTATTAAATTTAGAAAATCAAATTGTGAAGGGCAGAATTTAGTGCCCGACCAAGAAAACGATATGTAAAGTTTACTCGGCTGTCTGTTTACAACTCTCTATATCAGATGTGCATAATAATAAAAATAACGGCTTTTTTCCAGGTCTTTCAACGCCGTTACGACGGAAGCGTTCACTTCAACACCACCATTGATGATTATAGAAATGGATTTGGTGATTTAAATACAGAGTTTTGGCTGGGTGAGTGTCAAATATGTGACTCATTTACAATCTTCCCTACAGCCATCTTTTCAACTATATAACAAATAAAAGAAAGGGAGTTCCTTATTCATTTTATGATTGCTAGTACCTCAGTAATTTAGGTCTGTTCCCTTTTTTCTTCTTCGTCTCTCTCTCTCTCTCTCTCTCTAATAAGTTACATTATATCATCCACAGGCAACAACAACCTCCACCGCCTGACAAACCAAGCCGACCAAGAGCTGTATATCCACATGGAGTGTTTTAACGGGTCTGTGGGCTGGGCGCTTTATGACTTCTTCAAAGTGGATGACCAGAGCAACTGGTACAACTTGACCCTTGGTCTCTACAGTAACGGGACTGCAGGTATGGGTACATTTCATATAATAGGACAGTAGGAACATGTATGGTTCGCAGAAATTGTGTAGGGACTGGTACAACTGGTACAACTGGTACAACGAGACAGTATAGGTACTGGCACACAGCTGGAGTTACGGAACAGTAGGTGTGGTGCAGCTGGTATAATGGGACAGTAGGTACAGGTACAGCCGGTATAAGGGGCAGTAGGTACAGGTACAGCCGGTATAAGGGGCAGTAGGTACAGGTACAGCCGGTATAAGGGGCAGTAGGTACAGGTACAGCCGGTATAAGGGGCAGTGGGTACAGGTACAGCCGGTATAATAGGACAGTATGTACAGGTACAGCCGGTATAACGGGAAAGTAGGTACGGGTACAGCCGGTATAACGGGACGGTAGGAACGGGTACAGCCGGTATAACGGGACAGTAGGTACAGGCACAGCTACTATAATAGGACAGTAGGTACAGGTACAGCCGGTATAACGGGACAGTAGGTACAGGTACAGCTACTATAATAGGACAGTATGGGTACATTTCATAAAATAGGACAGTAGGTACGGGAAGAATTTGTAGAAATTGTGTAGGTACTGGTACAGCTGGTATAACGTACGGGGCTGTAGGTTCGTGTACAGCTACTATAATAGGACAGTAGGTACTTAAACGCCAGTAGGTAAGGCTGGGTATAGGCGGTTTAACGGGACAGCATGTCGTTCTACGGGTGCAGATTGTATAGTTCACATGTAGAAGAAAAGTTAGACCTACCAAGTTTTTACTTGGGCACATAATTTCCTTGCCAGTACCCAAGCCTTGTATGAAATATTCACAGCTTGTCCTGTGTTCATGTTTGATCTATTATATTTCAGACGATTCCTTAAGCACTCACAACTACGCTCCGTTCACAAACACAGATCTGTCCTACCCGGCGGCGCTGTTTCCGTGTAATTTATACTACGGGGGCGGCTGGTGGTACCCCACGGGCAGCGGCTGTCTGACTGCCAACCTTAACGGATGGTACCGACCTTCACCGGGAACACACGATGACGCTGGGAAAGGAATCAACTGGGAGACGTTTACGGGGTATAAGTACTCGTTGAAGGCCACGAAAATGATGATAAGGCCCAAGGACTTTAATTGAGCTTGAAAAGGATGCACTGATTGATAGGACGCGCACGCACGAATTCATTTGGGCACTGATACAACTTTTAGACTGTTATGTGAGAGATGATGATGTAAATAATCTTGAATCCGCAATGTTTTGACAGTGAAAAAAATTTTCCATGATTGCTATTTTTCTTTTTTCTAATTCATGATACCACTTTATTCAGACTACGTGTAGCTGTTACAAGACTCAAAAAGTACTTCCATTCGAGCGATAGCAAAAGTGTTATTTCAATGGCGGAAACAACTTTATCTTGGCACTTTAGATTTAGATATATATATGAATTACATCCATTTATAATTACTTACTAGTTGATTATTTTATAATCTAATCATTTTCATCTTTTATCTTTAACGTTTAAGCAATGGGGAACCTAGGATTATTTAGGAGCAGTGAAATATCAATGTTTTGGATCATCTCTTTTTTATTTTAATACTCCCCATGGACAAAGCTTTCGTACAAAACACTGTAGAAACATATTACCATTTTGTTGCTGTGTAATTGTTGTGTATTTTTCTGTGAAGAAGTGCCAAACGAAAGCATTATGAAATGAATTCCTTTCCTGTCATGGTATGGATAAAATTCAAAGGTGTTTCGCTTATTTCCTTTCATATATATTCCATACTAACATTAACTAGGATTTTTGATCTCAGTACTCGGATATATTGTGTGTGTGTGTGTGTGTGTGTGTGAGAGAGAGAGAGAGAGAGAGAGAGAGAGAGAGATTGTAATCAATATTATTGTAAGTAATAGGCCCCTATCTACCAGTAAAGCTTATAAACAAAAGCGCGTTGTACTTTCCGACTATATATCCCGTTTATAATAGCATCTCTGACAGAAAGCTAATTAATACTCACTTTACCTTCTGATTCCTAGTGTTTGTCATGATATTTATTAGCATTATTTGCATTTACAGTCTTCACCTTGAGTAAAATAAACACTGACTGAGCTTTAAAGCTAAGTTTTTTCAATCAATTAGACATACTGAGTACATCCAAATTAATTTCGATTTTTTTATTACAAATAAAATTAAAATTCGGCAGCTAAGAAAATAATTGGAGCTTAAATATCATCGCCTACATCGATCATATTTAGTGTCGTACTAAAGAGGGGCGGATCCAGGATTACTTGAAGTGGGGGGAGGGGAGGGGGGGGGGCGGAACAACTGGCCTCGGATGCGAAGCCGATCATCACCCCCTTGGCGTGGGGTTCTGGGCCTGCTCAAGGTCCACGAAAATTTTTTGGTGTTTTAGAGGGCAAACGGTGCCCTTTAGAACAGTTTAGCATTATGATTCGGCTAGTCAAAATACTAATTTCAAGAGGGGAATATTGGTGTGACATGTTTTTCAGAAACCGAAGGGGTGTGTCAGGACCCCCTTCTAAATCCACCATTGAATAAAAATAATGCTTAATTTATATTATCCTCAGTTGTGTTTTACCATTGCACGAATAATTGTTTGTTCTTTGACATAGGTGTAGTTTTAACTCTTAAAAGAAGGGACCTTAATCAGAATGCGGTAGTTGTGACAGTATCTCTTTTCTTATCGAGAATACTGTACAGTAGTTGTGACAGTACCTGTATATATCCCACCCCAAGTCAGAATGAGCCAAACCTTTAGAGTTTACATAACAGGCAGGTGAAGGAACTGCCTATGTTATCTGAACAAAATGCAAAGTGGATACAGCATGGGGCCAAAGCACATTCATTTAATTACATCTAGCAAGCAACTCCTGAAGGAAATGTGTGGTAAAAATAATTTCCTTAAGTAAAAGGGGGAGGTACTGCAAATGGAATAAGTGTAAGTAATGCGATAAGCAGGGGGGAGGATGTTGCATTGTTACATTTGTTTGTTTGATAGTGTTGGTTGATGAACTGTAAAATGTCAAATAAAATCAGAAATGTAAATCTTAGAATGAAAATAACTATAAAAATATTCAATTGAACTCGAGCTGCGTTTTTGTCCCTGGTGCCAGTCCTGTAAATATTAGAATAAGAAGTAACAGTTTTTTTTTCTTTTATTGTATTTATGATGACAGTGAACAATTATTTTTCAATTTTGATGCAATATTCCATAATGCTTAACAGCATAATCATCACCAATTTTTAACCATGTATTGCTGCTGTAGATATTCAGCAAATGTAACAAGCTCAGGTTTTCCCAACCAGAGAAATTCAGTTACATGAAAACAGGAATTTGTAAAATGAAATAAAATTTTTAAAAACGTATAACCTATAAATCCAGATAATTTTTAAACTATTAGAAGAGCTGTGCTTTAGTCATAGGAATCATTCTAGTAAGTTTGATTATAATAAATAAGTTGGTTTTTCCTTATATTGTGTTAATGTTCTCAGGTGAAGGTCAAATGTCCAGAGAAACTGTGCCTGGTCATTAACTTACAAGTACATTCTTTAAGTTTTGAAATATCAAGTCACTATTTCTTAGCATGCAAGAGACAAACTGTCTCACTAAAACTAAACCTTCACCACCTAAGTTACAACTCTTAGATCTTTACAGAAATGAGACCAGCTCATTAGCATAATAAATATCTTTACATTTCTAATTACAACCAACACTGTGCAATGAGCATGATAAGGTGACTGATGAATTTTATCAATGAAACTAATAACTAAATGTACGGCCCACTTTTTCCATTATGTGCTGCAACTTAACATTCAGATTAATTCTCCTTCAAAATTTGAGAACAAAGTAATTTTCAAACAATAAGCTTATATCAAATAAAAAAAACCATCATGCGTGTCTTTAACCAAATCAAATTTTGTAATAAAAAGTCCAAGCACTATAAAAAGTCAAATGCATACTACCTGTACATGCGTTTTCTTTCATTATGTTCAAAATGAAAACAATTATAATTCAGCAGTTACCAAAACATATTGGTTTTTCTTTTCAGTTTCTTGTGGTAAAGTGTCCTGTGAAATGAGTTATAGTCTGTGATCATGGTATGACTCTTAACATGAATGCGTATTGTTTTACTTTGACACCAACCTTTTATAATTTGCATCTAAATGGTTCACAAATAAGCTTTTAATGTAACTAAACAGGAAAACAGAAGGGAGATTGAAAGGTACACAATGTAGGATTTTCCCATGAAATATTAATACAAATACAATTTTCCTGGGGTAAACAGTACTTTCTCCTGTCCATTTAGGCATATAATACAGAGGGCTGTTTTACATCCTTCACTTTGTCTCTTAAATCTCCCAAGTGTTTGGTATAATGTAGTTTCAAACAACACAGAAGGAGGGGGTAGATCTACTGACCCTCCTCAATATGAGGTTCATTGTGAAACTGGCTCTCATCACAGTTCACATTCCAATTTGCTCTAAATATGTGACATCACAGCTTCTCACCATCATACCCTTTGTATGGCTTTTCTGCATTTTTCATCAATTCCATAGCTCTTATTTACAAATTGACAATTTTAAAAATAAGTCACAGAAATGAGGTTGGATTTTTCTCATTCACAGCCCAGCTTTATCCAGTTGTTCTCCTGGATGAGTAGGTAGGTTTAGATATATCAGCAGCTTTAAAAAAATTCATATACAATTGGTTCTAAAACCAATGGATGAGTTTTAAAACTTGACACTAACGTGCAGTTAGTTGTCACCATCTTCAGCTTGTAGGCATACAGGCATGTAATTGTTTTTTTTAAAGATCTGTCTCCCTAATTTCACATTCAGCTAATTGTAAAACAGGTGGACACATTTTAAAATGGGTCACAGACATGCTGATAGAGTTGTCATCTCATTGTCATCATCCTCAGCTTGGTGACATCCTCAGCTTGGTGACATCCAGTTGTCCTCCAGACATCGGCAGCCACACCCAGTGGGGCAGACAGTGTGTGTACGGAACCACTCTATCATGTGAGAGCTGTGACCACCATGACCACATGTCAGGCAGAAGTTAGAGCACCCTGGAATTATACAGGTGGGTAATAAGAAACATGAATAGAACTGGTCTCACAGAGTGGAGATACAGCCAACAGTCAGTGAAGACATTATTCTGGATCAAAACAACTGTGTAATTCGTACTTGGAGGCAGTCTTCTTTTCTTTTTTTATCTTTTATGATAAGGACTGAACTTTTTACATAACTAAACATCAGACATAAAGTTTATGTTCATGTGTGCATTCTACACAGATGTAAAAGGTCTCATAAATAATAACTCTAAAAACTTTATCAAGTTCTTGAATTATACCCTTGACTTTGTACATTAAGTAATACACAAAAGTACCACTTGGCTAATATATTTCAGTATTCTACTGGTAATCTTATGACCTTGACCTATACTATGACCTTGACCTCTACTATGACCTTGACACTGACCTCTCACTGCCAGATGACATATAGAGCACTGCAGACCATAGTTCTTACACGTCCCACACTGCCCCACTCGGGTCTCCTGACGGCAGTAGAAACAGATGGTCACAAATGCTGAAACATAAATACATCATTTTACCACTTAAGCACTTGTTTCTCAGTTCTGAGGTTAATGAAATAAAATGAAACAAAACACACACAAACATGCACACACATGGTTTTATTTTCTGTCTCCTCTGCTGGTTAACTGACCTGCAACATAACACAAAACATATCTGCAAACCCACCCGCCCCTACCCACCCATCCACACTGAACTGAAACACACCCGCCCCCACCCACCCATCCACACTGAACTGAAACACACCCGCCCCCACCCACACACACACAATGGTTTATCTGGTGCCTCCTCTGTCAGTATAAACTGAACTGAAACACAACACATACACAATCACACACATTTATCTCATCCCTCCTCTGCTGGCATTAACTGGACAGTGCCCATTTTCCATGGAAACACACTGCCTATAGAACAAACCAAGTCATTATGGTAAAGTACAGTATAGTATGAATGATTGCAGTGCAGTACAATACTATACAAACTCACATAGTCCCTATAATATGGCAAGGTATGATACATTACGCTTCAGTATGGAGTATGGTGGCAGTATATTGCAGTACAACACTATACCAACTCACATAGTCATGTAGCATGGTATGGTATGGTACAGTACAGTATAATATAAATGATTCCAATACAGTACAATATTATACAAACTCACATAGTCCCTTGTGTGGTTTGGGCTCCAGATAGCAGTACTTGAGTACCATGGCTCTTTTGTCCTTCAACCCCCAGCGGTACAAGATGTTGCCATAGATCTCCTTGAATGAATCGTACTGGACCAATTTACGGGGATCCAGTAACCTGAATTAGGAATGCATAGCATATCTTATCTCTTTCAAATAAATATAAAAATAAGTCAATTAAGGTAGATTCTTGTTTACCATGCATTACATTTTCCATCCAGGCAAAAAAACTACTTATCTACTACTTTTAGAGCTAGCAAGCTAAAATGTAACAATAAAGATAATAAAAGCAGACCACACAGTTTAAATCTGTAGAAAAACTGATTAAAATATATACGACAGACAGACAAACAACAACTAGTTTAGCTCACCAAGGGTGTTGTTTACTTTTTCTAACACAAGAGTGTGTTGTCTGTTTAATCTTACACTCACTTCTCTCTCTCTCTCATTCATACAGATCTCTCCACTCCTCAAACTTACCTCATCTTACACTCATGTCTCTCTTTCTCCAGTTCATCTGGATCTCTCCACTCCTCAAACTTGTAGTTGACATCTTCATACTCTGACCAGCT
Organism: Lingula anatina; assembly: GCF_001039355.2. The sequence goes on from NW_019775824.1 coordinate 499,337, forward strand.
GTTAGAACGCCTTGCTTTGACACCAGCTTATAAACATAACAGTAACATTATTTTTAAACAGTAGAGATATATTAGCATCAAATAATATTGCTTACAGACAGAGTTATTCATTTAACATGAATATCCATGACTGAAAATGAAAATAAAATATCTGCATCTGAGCAAGTGAATGAAATAATCATTTACTAATATAAATCAAAATTTTATGACTGCAGATCGATAAAAAATGAATTAGAATACTCCTTTTCACTTGAAATTCAACTTCACTTATAATTCAACTTTACATCTGATTAACCAATTATCTTAACTTTTAGTTACTAAATTGAATTAAATCATAATAATGCAAAATGTCTCAATTTTTTTAAAACTAATAATCTGACTAGACTATAAAACAATAAAAACGTTTTCAGATAAAAAATCTACAAGGTCGATAATTTACAAAACTAATAAAAAATTTATAATAAAACAATGTCAATGTTAGCTAAATCAACAGACTTGTTGACCTAAAAGAAATAAATCACACAATAAAAGATGTGAATTCAAATGCTTTCTACTATCAGCAGCAAGAGAGGGAGGATGAGGCATAAGCAATCTCTGAAAATAAATGAATAAAAGAAAAAATACACGCTTAATACAAACTTCTGGATGAAAGGTCAAAAATAGATTTATAAATGTGTAGTCTGTGCAGGATCTCAACCAGATGTTATAAGTAAAATTTTCCTAAGTAAACATATATTCAGAGAAGCTGGGGTTAGAGTATCACACACTTAAACACAGCAAAGTGAGTACAGCTCTAAGCATGGGCTGCTTAACTACAGCTCGCACTATGCACATCAAGAAGTGAATGTGGTTTAGGATTTATCACAAAATTAACAAAATTCTAAACAGAAACAACATGTGCATACAGTAAAATGTCCATGAAAATTTAATTGTATACAGATTTCTAAATTTGTAAATTTATCCCCCTTCAAATTATTTTTTAATATTGCCAATTTTCTACAAAAAAAAAAAACTAAGTTTGTCAGTGTAAAACTAAGTTTAGCATGAATTGACAAAGGTGCAGCTTTTGCCTTTTTAAAAAATTCTATACACCCCCCCCCTTCCTGATCCATGCATTCAACGCAACCACATCAATCCAGAATATTACAAACTGTGGCAAATATATCAGACACCAAGGGTTACAAAACTTAAAAACTTCATGTGCTTTGAATAAACAGTTGTCATACACCAAGAAGACAAAACTTGACTGAGGTATCTGACAAATGGTGATGCATTTTACAAAACTTTTGCCCCATGCTTCCAGTATTTCAGTTCAAAATTATAATCCACACTAGAACCTTAAAAAATCAAGACTGCCTTGTACCATTTTAGATTATTAATCAGGCAATTTGGGAAAAAAAGGAGCAACAAATCGTAAGAAAACCTTGTCTCATGCTGGTTTTGTCTTAAGAATATATCCAATATAAAATTCTAGGAAAAATCTAATACTATGCAAAGGAGACCTATGATGTAGATAAAGGGCTATGGAATCATTATTGCTATATTTGATTTGTACATTAGATGGTATATCTGTCTGGACCACATATTTTATTTATCTGTAAACAAATTTTTAACTAACAAAACTAAAAATAATGTAAAATCCACACATTAAGCTAGGCAGTGAATGCAAGAACTCTACAAATCATCAATGCAAGTTATGCTTAGTCCTGGCAAAAAATCACCTTTGCTTATCTGTTTTTGTTATTATCTTCAAACGTTTTTTATTTCTATTTTGGACAAAAATAAGACTTGGATATTTATTAGATGAAGATAAGGAATTACAGAATTTGAATAATACATTTCTAAAAAAAAAAAAAAAACTCTTTCAAATAATTAGTATAACCAAAAGATGGCTTGACACAAGACATACATAAAATGACATTTTTGCCAAGAACCAAGCTTCACAAAGTGGCAAACACTGACAGAAATTGAAGATAAAGCAAAGCATAAAATCTTGTGAAAGTTCACTTATTTCTGCTGACAAACTCAAATCAACAAACTTTTGTTTCATCCACCGTATCATACAATATTGTTCAGGCATCAGTAAGAATAATCTTCTGTGATGTTATAGATGCTATAATAATATAAACACACCAGGGTGCAGATAGAGATGTTTGGGCAACACCAAGTTGGTCAAAGATGAGTATGACATTTGATATCAAATATATCTGATGTAAACATGGGCCTGCTCCATCCAAGAAAATGAAAAGTTGTGCACTCAACAAATTGAGCAAGAAAAGTGCTGGTTTAATTCCAAAAGAAAGAACAGCCAAACTTGAATCTGTCAAAACATTTTGAATTTCCTATGAGCCAACTCAGTAAAAACTTAGTGGACTATAGCATTTATAGCCTATGGTTTTGACCAATGCTTATTTTATTGTAGAGGACAAAATTCTGATCTCAAATTATTAAGTCAAACCAGATCCTTGTGAAGTGGTCCAAACCTTCATCTGCACCCTGTGTAACATGGTTAGTCACACCAAACTTGTTCAATGACCACTTACAGAAGTTCCATCCCTTGAGTGTAGTGTCCGTGGGGTGCACGGTGTGATAGGGGTTATACTGTGGAAACAAACCAGTGACACCCAATTAGAAATATATCACAGTTATATCATGGTACCCAAGTTGAAATTTGGTCAATCTGTTTAGGGACCATATACTAAGGTACCCCAGTTGATATTAGGTCAGTCGGTCCATGGGCTTTATACCAAGGTCCCCCAAAATACAAAGCCAGTCCATTGGTACAGTGATACTACACTGTTTGGGAATAAAATGTGGCTCCCATTAGGTGCAAACGCAATTATTTTCCGGTGCCACAGTGTCTTCAGCACTGCTAACACCATGCTAAATACAACACTAAACCTTAGTGAATAAAGGTTAATGCTGTTTTACCATACGCCCAGTTTACCATATGCCACTGGCCTTATCTTTACCAAGAACTCCAAGGAATAAGGCCTCATAATGTACCAAATTAAGTGGGCCATTGGTGTGCCTCTTTGCAGTGTGGCATGGTAGTCAACTAAATATTAGAGTTGTGTTATAATTATCATAATTTTAGGTTAGTATGGGTGTTTGAGTGGATATACCATGTAACATTGTCATCTTATCACTGTGGTCTGGTTACACAACTCTGGTGACAGAATGTACCCATAATAGTTACCTCAAACAACAGCTTAACTGTTAAAGCTAACAGCACTCCAGTATTTCAAAGTCCACAAAGATGCCTTCACATATAACTGTGAACTGATATCACTGAGTAGCACCAAACCAATGTCATTTGATTGTTAATTGTTGGTGAGCTTCCATAAGAATATTTAAGAACTTGAGGAACACATAATATAAGGTCCCTTTTTGCATGGTGCAGTACATTTTTCTGTATCCCACAAGTCTGAGAGATTCCAAGCAAAAAGCCTGGTTATTATGTAAGACAGTTACCCAAATGGAGCCTCCAGGTTCATCAAGACCAGTAAACCACATTGGTCCTTGTGGACCCCCCCCCCCTCTCAGTGTAGTGACGTATTAGGATCAGTTCAACTGGTGCACTGAAGAAAATATGTACTGCTTTGATGTGAAAAGGGACTCAACATAATATCTTAATATTATATTAGATTGTGTTATAGATTCAAAATGCAGTTAAATGCTATCATAATGGTGTTGGAAAGCATTATTCTTACAAATGTAGTCATAAAAACAATGCAGTTTTAAACAATAAAAAGGTAAACAGTTGAAATAAATGTTTATTTAGTAACTGTAAAGAATGGTTTGCTTTTATCTTGGAAACATGCTGTCCTACATATTAGACTTCACACAAATTGCACAATCTCTGCTACTTTATTACTTAACTGTTTGATACTTATACAGACCCTGTCAAAATTTTTTCCCATAAATGTTACCTTAATTATCACCTCATAGATTAAAAGCGGGAAACCCGGATGATATTTGATTTAAGACATATTCAGCTGGGATACATACATTCATTAAAAAAACATAAAAGTACTCAGTGGTTCACTTACAGTGCAAGCAACAGCTCTGAGATCTGCCTCATAAATTTAACACAAAATATCAAACACATCAGACAGGAATATGCTTTTAATGTGCAGCACAGGTGGCAGTGCTAATGTTACTACATACGGCGGCAGTGGTGGGATGGCAAAAAGCAACTGCCTAATTTCACGCCAAAGATCAGAGAACCATCTGCCTAGCGCTACATTTAACAGCGCAAACACAAAAGAAGCATGCAATGAAAGCCGCATCATTCAAATGCAGGAGCTGGGCCAAATACTTCTGAAATAAAAACTCTGTGTATGTTTTCCTGAAAACAATAGCATTAATATCTGTGGATCATACATTTTCAACATCATATGACAATATTAACAAATTGTTTGCATACCATGACCTCATGTGAGTGAACCAGCTCTAGAGCTGCCTCAGGTTGAAATGACATGGCACAAGAAATGGACCCAATAGAAAGGTTACAGTGTAACATTTTAAGACATACAGATAAAATTTATGAAATGCTTAGTGTAAAACAGACAGTGCCATGTTAATTTGTATTCATCTTATACTTTTTCCCCACGCAAGTCTTATCTTTTGGTATATTTTTAGGTATAGCAGTAAGTAATCCCCCCCCCCCAAAACTGCAATAAATAAAAAATAAAGGAAAAAATAATAATACGGATGGAAGTGAAAACTAGCCAAAAGGATTCTATTCTTCCTATTGGGTTCCAATTTTGTGCCATGGTTCATTTGGTGCAAACTTACTGATGTTACTCCAGCCATTGAGGACAGGGGAATATGAGAAATCTGACTGCAAGTCTGCAAGTTCATTCTACAAAAAAGTGGGAGGAAAAAAAGACTAACAAAAAGAAAAATGCGAAATAACAGGATTTGCCTGGAAAATGCAGTGATTTATCAACTTGTCTGCCATTTTTCTAAATGCACTTTTTTCTTTTTTTAGGAATTAGAGACATTTTAATTATTAAAAAGTTTACATTTTCCAGGATTACCTTGTGAATCATAATAAAGAAATGTGAGCGCTGGGTTGTGTGTATCATTCTATATTACCGTGATTTTTGTGAAATGTTAGGCATTTCTTATTGAACTCAGAACTAGTTAATGTAAATGTATAAAGTAAATGAAGCAACAGTTACTGTATAATTCTACACATAAAATCTATTCAGACATTATGTAAGTTAGACAATATCCAAAAATGTGCATTAGCTTGGTAGTTAGATCATATACAATAACTATTTAAAACAAGAAGAAAGTAATTTCAAACCAATAGCTTGTGGTATTAAATACCGTATTTTCAACTGGTGTTAAATAATAATTATATCTAATATCCATTCTTTAATAAGCTGATATGCTAGAAAATGATAATTTTTCACAGTGCCAGAAAATTGATAGAAACTAATAGGAATAAATATCATATTTAAAATTGAAACTGGTTACTTCAAAATAAAAAAAAAATCCTTAAAAAAAAATTATTTCTTATATTTTGTGTTATTGTCAAAAGAATACCTTAAAAAATAAAAAAAAAAATCTCTCAATTACAAACAGCTTTGATCAACTGTTAGTTTCGTACTAATTCTTAGCAAAAACTGTAAAGTTTATTCCAAACCAATTTTCAAATCTTTTAAAAATCAGAGAATTACATTGTACCAAATCATAAATGAATTCACCTTGGAGTAGGACTTCCTGGGCCTCCGTGCCAGCTATCCAATAAAATCATTAAGACAATCAGTTTTCAAACAACCCTAAATCTAACTGTTTCATTTTCACATCATTAATGGCTGATATTTGACTTGTAATGATCCATGTCACCATTTGGACTCTAAAATGCAGCCTGTTGATGTCAGCACTATCGAGTTTTAATGACCAAAGTATAATTCTAAAGCACCTGCTGACCAGCAAGCTAACCTTGATTGTGGGTAACTGATTGCAATTTGTCAGAGTTGATTGCTTGTTCACTTGCTTGTCCCTTCACAACAGGATCTAATACAATCAACATTCCAACAAGCAGAATCAAATATGTAGCAGTCTAAATGGTGACTTGTGTAAATGACTTTCTGGCCAAAATTGGGCACCACTAACAAGCATGGGGTATAGCATTGAGACAGGAGAAGTAAAGGTATCTTCTAAACTGTGAGATCATATATATGTCACTCTCAGCTTACTCTTTAGAGCAAAATTTTCATTTTGGACAAATTTCAAAATATTTCATTTCTATCAAATTTTTGAAGGAAAGGTGGCAAAAAAGTATAAAATGATTTGTCCAGTAGGGAAACCAGTGCAAGCGATAGTGGCCAAGGAAGCAAAGCAAGTTTTTCACAGGTTTGAGTAAATCACAAATGATTATCATTTTATCCTTATCATTGAAATAACAATCCTACTTAGATCTTTATTTTTTACAAAGGTGGATTAGGCCAAAAGATGAAGAAAATTTCCCATGCAATCAGATTGTGATTGATTTTTACACTGATTTAGCAGGAAATACTAACATATCAACGCAAATATATAGCCATGTTATTTTTTTGAAAACCTTTTTGTTAAAACAGGTTATTCATTTTCTTGTTTAAAGGTGGCAAAAGTAAATTATTTCTCAAGAGACATTTAAGGGATAATAACTCTTCGTTTTGGCCAAAAAATGAATTTTCCTGGAGTAAACAACAATTTTCCCATACTTACCAATGGTTATTGAATCCATTTTTACATTCGAAGTTAGTCCCTGTTTTTTTTCTGTAAAGTTTGGTTTTTTGTTAAAATCTCTTAAGAGATTATAACAGAGTATAGACATCGATGGAGGTCACATGGTCTGAAGACAAGCTCAGATATCAGAATAATAGCTATAACTGCCGTTTTTGTGGTAAAACAGAATATATTATATTTGTATGAGTTATTCAAAATGTTTTATTTGTGAAATATAGATCTCATGCGAAGAGTTATTATCCCTTTAAGTGAGATATATGATTAAGAGCCAAAACATCATGTCTCCCACATAAAAAATTTAGTTCCTTTGAGAACAATTCACATTTTAGCAGTGCATGTGTCTTTCACATCTTGTGATTTATATATTTTTTAAATGACAATTTGTGAAGACCACTGTAAAGAATCATAGAAACGTGTTAGCCAAGAATCTGCATTAACAAGAAATTTGGAAGAACAATATCATAGTACTGTGCACAAACTAACTGAGATTTTATGAAAGCAAAGTGCATATAAAATTCTGAAATGCTTACAAACATTACATCTTCTTCATCAACCACTTCAATAACATCATCAACCTTCAATAAAGTTTTAAACCTGAAGTATCATTACTATGCATAATTGCAAGAGAAACATGCAACTATCTTTGAGTTATCCCTCTCCCCCACCCCCTCAAAAAAGAAAAAAAAAAAAAAGAAATCTTGTGTATTGATGCTTAAAGAATAAATTGTTTCTAAATAGGGATAAACTGATTTATAGGTAAAAACCAAGTATCTTTAGAAACAATTCATTCTTAATATCTATTGTCAAAATATGCATGATCTGATTAGAACCAACAGTTTCTCAAAAGTAATGAAAGTAATTTACCCAGGAAAAATTTTATTGAGATGGGTTAAGGAAGTCCTTTATCACTGGGTTGAGAGAGAGTGTAGGTTTAATGGGAAATACGACTTCAAACACAAGCGGCCCAAACATACGTAACCCAATAATGGATTTTTCATAAAATATATGATCACATAAAACACTAATGGCAGTTTGGTATATAAATATATTCACTGTGGGTGTGTCAAAAAGCAAGTTAAAGATATTTGATACCATATAAGGTATATCTTTTTAGGTCTTAAAAATCAGTCTACTCTTTTTATAAATAAGTGTTTTTATGAATAACTTGTTAAACTAAACTAAAATTAAATATTTAGTGAAATATATCTATATACAGCGAACAACACTGTATATAATCATAATCTAAAAAGTATAGTGATGACTTTTAAAAATTCAATTTTAAATACAAACAAGAATTTTTAATAAGAGAACTGAGAAACAAGGCTCAAATATAACGATTTTGTAATACTGTACGTATATTGTAACAAATATTATTGCTGTACCATAAACAGAAGATAAAACAATATTTCTTCACTTACATTGGCACAAGAGATGTCTGAGGTGGACCTCTGTATTCTATTCAGTGCTGAGGCTAGATTGACAACTTGCTGAGCGTCCTCCTTGGGGCCAAATGCACAGCACAACATGGCCAGGGTCTGCACATCACACAGAGAGCTGTAGTGGTCTATCCTGGAGACAGGAGATAATAATAATAATAATACGTTTAAGTCTAAAATCCATTAAAAAATATTCAGTAGACTTAACCTAAAAAACAAGTCCTTGAAACACAATTACCAAGATATTTAAAAAAGACAACAAAAAGCACAGTTCTTCAATGGTGTAGAAGAAATACAAAATAAAACTAGTTTGTTTTACATACTTGGTCAAATGCAAACATTATATTCTCTCTCTTGTGCGCGCGCATACACACACTGCTCTCTCTCACACATCAAACAGGCGTTTCCTTCGGAATAACAACACTGAAAATCTAAGATGTTAGAAGTTTGCAAGATCAGTTTGAATTTGTTCATCTGTGAATAATCTACAAAAATACAATTCTTTAAGAACATGGACAGAAGTCCTGCCAGCCAGACACTGGTCACTTACAAAGAGTCTATGAGCTGACCCCCAAATGGACTGACTGCCCAGGGGGGCTCAGAATCTGGGTTCTGGTTGGGAACCAAACTGGAACTAGAGACCAGGGAGACCAGCTGCCACATCTGAAATAAATAAATAAATAAATAAATAAATAAATAAATAAATAAATAAATAGTGCTTAAAATGTAACTGAATCACACTTTTTCTAAAATAATTGTTTATAATTACAAATGACATAGAAATATCTTTAAACAACAGTATCTTTCTCCAAAGCAAACAAATACAAGAATAAATATTTCTTGTCTGTTAATAAAAAAATACAATTTCTTTTAAAAAAACAAAAAGACTGAAATTAATTAGATCTTCCACACTTTTTAGGACTTCCACACTTTTTAGGATCTAAATGTATTTATCAGAAATTATATTTACCTGCACAAGGTCTCTCCTTCCCACCGCAGCAGCTGCAGCAGCATTTTTATTGCACATATTACATATGTCTTCTGTGTCTAACCTAGAACATGACAATACACATCAGGGTTAGAGACTTAAATCGAGAACTGCTTGTTCTTTAACATCAATCATATCTGTTGCCAGTCAGTGAGAGAGTTCTGATCTTGGTCACACCTGTCCTGGAGGAGTTTTGTTGACCTTTGCCAGAAGAACTGACAGATTTACCATATTTATTGCTTCATAAACTAAAAAATGTGGGAAAAGCAAAATAATGAAAGAAATTATTATTTTGTACTGATCCATAAAGCAGTACACAGGTCCCAGTAATTATCACATCATGCCACCAGATTCTGGATGATCAAATCAGCAGATATGATGGATGAAGCAGTCCTCAAGCAAAGGTATTCATTCTATGTATCTGCACAAAACAAACTTGTCTTTCAGTGCTACTACCTGACATCAAATGAGTCACCTGGACCTTTGTAAGAGAAACCACTTACACATAATTCTCAGCCAGCTGTCTGTGGATAGGCAAGAGAGAAGAGATGTTATAGATCATCACAGGCTCTGAGCTTTTATCTTTTTGTTTCTTCTGAGGTGATCCTGGTACCCTGGCCTTCTGGTCACGCTTGCTGTCCCCCTGCTCTGTGAGGCGTGATTTACTGCGGGCACGCTTCTTCTGTAATGACAAATAACAATATTAGAATTCTGGTCACGCTTGCTGTCCCCCTGCTCCGTGAGGCGGGACTTACTGCGGGCACGCTTCTTCTGTAATGACAAATACAAATATTAGATCTCTGGTTTAAAAATGAAGACACAACAGTTATTGTTAATTTCAGCCAGGTCTTTATTTACAAACAGACCAATATCTTAAAACTTATAATATATTCAATTATTTATATTTTTATCCTGAATTGATTGGTTTTATTAATTTATTAATACAATCAACTACCTGTTGATTAATAATTACCTCAAAGTCCTTATTACTCACCCTACAGTCTTTATAAATGACCATGTAGTCTATATCGCTTACCTTAGGCCTGCAGTCTACATCACTCGATCACTCTAAAGTCTATATCACTCACCCTGAAGTCTATATCACTCACTCGCTCACTCAAAAAGTCTATATCACTCACCCTGTGGTCGATATCACCCACCCTGCAGTCTACATCACTTACCCTGTGGTCTTTATTGGTATAATAACTACTGATGGACACACTGTTGTCTGTGGGGGGAGACCTGGCCAGACCAAACATCATGTTAAATGATGGGTTGCTCTGAGGTGTCCTCACTGTCTGTGTGGGCAGGGCGTACGCAGACAGGGCAGACAGGGCTCTGAATGAAGAAATAGATTCATTTCATATCTTTTATAACCCTAAAACGGGGATTTATTTAGTAAAATATTGACATGAAATACATGACAGAAAATTCTACCAGAGTAGTAGAAATTGTAAAGAAGCATATGGAGGTGATGACAGAATGTAAAAATACATTATTATCTGTGCTTAAAAATGATAAAATATGAAGAAAATAAAGACTTCTATGAAAATTTTGTGCTCATACTAAAGGTTTACCTTCACCCACCCACTCACCTGGGGGTTATTTCACTGGTCCTCTGTCGGTGCATGTGAGAGGGGCGGACAAAGCAGACTAGGTGATCTGAGATAGAGACATGATAAAAAAATTCATTTCTAACAATTTTACGACTCCAAAATATCAAATTCACTAGAGTTCACCAAAGTCCACCAAACTAAACCCTATGAACTGAGAATGGAATGGAATGGAATGAATAATTTTTGCAAATGATTTTTCTTCTAAATCTTGAGAATCTTTTATAATCTATATTTAACAGTTTTCATTATCAGAGAAGCAAAAGTGAAATTTTTTAACACTGGCTGATCTTGAATATCATGAATCAAAGCATACTGTAAGTAAATTACTCACCAGTTCCACAGAATCTAGCACCAGAAGTTCTTGGGAAAGGAATATTGGCATCCTGCAGGCTGCCGTAGGAATAGATGGGAAGAAACTTCATTGGTCGTGGAGGCTGCTGCAGATTGTACGGCATGTCAGTGTCTGGGGTGGTGCGGTCAACAAACTGAAATAGGTATACAGCAAGATTATAACACATCCAGACATTAACACACATTAACACAAAAATAATAAAATAATTGGTGACCAGTGGATTCTGACTAAAAGAATTTTTTTATAAGAATACATTATAATGAAGTGAAGTCTACCTCTACAGTATAGTTTAGTACTTACAGTGAGGTTGTCTAAACTTTGTATCAGCTGTCTTAGGCATGGTTCTATACATGATCTATTATGCTTCACATGCTGTATAGAAGTTTGATCCAGGATCTGAAAAGTAAAATGCTCACTTAATACTTATGACAGTCTCTTATACCAACTTCTAATAAGAGTTATTGACCTTCTACACTTTGATGTCTGTCAACTGCCCCCGTGCCCCTCAAACAGAGGTTATATAAAATTCTACAGGTTCACATCCTAAATATCCTGAACAAGGCAGCAAAGCTGTCAAATGTACAGGCAAAAAACAGAAAATAAAGATGCAAAAAAAGGTCATTTTGTCAATTTTGATGCAATAATAAATAATGCTCATAATAGCACTGTCAGTCAACACTGAATTTTAATCATGCACAACAGGTAACATGGTCAATAACAGGAGCGGACCCTGAGATATTTTCTGACAGTATTCCAAAGTATCTATGTTGATCCATCCTCCATTTTGATGGTCTTCCAACAGAAAAAACTAGATACCAGTCAATATAAACTTAATAACCTGTCTTCAAGAAGACCCAGAAGATGGTCTCAATCCACCCCTTCAATAAGATTACAGTTTCANGATCAACAAACTGAAATAGGTATATAGCAAGATTATAACACATCCAGACATTAACACACATTAACACAAAAATAATAAAATAATTGGTGACCAGTGGATTCTGACTAAAAGAATTTTTTTATAAGAATACATTATAATGAAGTGAAGTCTACCTCTACAGTATAGTTTAGTACTTACAGTGAGGTTGTCTAAACTTTGTATCAGCTGTCTTAGGCATGGTTCTATACATGATCTATTATGCTTCACATGCTGTATAGAAGTTTGATCCAGGATCTGAAAAGTAAAATGCTCACTTAATACTTATGACAGTCTCTTAAATCAACTTCTAATAAGAGTCATTGACCTCCTACACATTAATGTCAGCCAACTCCCCCTGTGCCCCTCAAACAGAGGTTATATAAAATTCTACAGGTTCACACCCTAAATTTCCTGAAAAATCATCTGCATTTGAAGGAATAATTTTAACAATACTAGACAATCTTATTGCTACTGCACTTATAGCAGAAAGCTAGCAGTATTTTAAAGACACATACGAACCGAGCATCGGTGGAGTGTGGATTCCCAGTAACACATATAAACCACTTCTACTAGTTTCTTATATGACTCAAATAGATTTGACATGCGAAGGGATAAACTGAATAGATCACTCAATCAGCTGTAAGAGATTAAGACTGCTCCTTTCTTTAAATTTTTGGTCAAAAATTTTACCCTACTTTCATGACCTACTTTTCTGCCCCATTGACATACAGCATAGAATGCTAGCAGAAAATCTGTTCAAACATCATTTTCAGGTAAAATTAAACAATGCCTTTTGTGGCAAAAAGTTGACTTGATATGTATCTTTAAGTTAAGTGATTTAAACCTTTTTACATACTTGTAATAAAAAAGAATAGAAAAGAATGAATGATTTTTTCTCAACTGTGCTATCCCACTCTGTGCTATCCCACTCTAATTATGGTACTTAATATTTAAAATTAATACATTTTCCAGGGAAGAAAGTCAAGTGTTTTCTATTCTCTTTTCTTACAAGTATGTAAAAAGTTTTACTTTATCAGACATAAGGTGTGTTAAGAGACCCCCTCCTACCTTAATCAGTTTGTTCTGTGCGTCCTGGTCTATAGTGGTTGGATCCTCAAACAGAAAGGCAGGTGCCACATTACTGGGATACATCAGTGGGAATGTCATCAGCAGGCGCACCATGTGTTTACCACTAACCGCAGAGAAGGTACAGATTCTTCTCTCAGCATTCATCTAGTAAGACATTAACCATTTTAAATAACTAAATTTGAAGCGTTCTCTTTTAACCAAGTTGAATTATCTTTAACATTATGTGAAAATTTTCTATCCTCTATCAAGGTTGGATATTAGTAGTCTTCAAATGTTGCAATTTTTTCTTCCTGAAAGTTCCAGAATTAAAACCAATACTGATTTTGCTCGGCATAATGTAGGTTTTCAAATCTACCTACCTCCTCTACAGTTACATTAGGTATATGCACATTAACCAATGAAAACTCCTGTTGAAGTGTTCGTGGCTGTTGCGGAGTGATGGCGTCTGCCAATATACTTTCATTCACCGGTTCAACCTCAAACTTTTTCTTCACATCAACTTTTGTTCCTCCATCTGTATCCTCATCTTTGCCACTGCCAAAATGATTGTCCATAATTTCCAGGGCATCTTGTCCATCTACAACTTTGTCTTCTGTGGTTCCATTGATGATGCTCTCGGAATCTTTAGCAGAGGAATCTGACTGAGTGTGGTGACCGCAAAGCTGAAATTAATTTATTTCACCTTTATTATTTTCAAAATCGAAATTAAATGTCAAAGGAAAAATGTAAATAACCAACATATATCCATTACTTATTCACAAGTAATAACAAACTTTTATCTTTTAGGCATGTATGAGATGAAATATCATGTCTTTCTACCAGAACACATGGCCAAAGCACCGACTTAGTTATATACTTATTTCTGTAATAACATAAAATATAATTATTTTAATACATTGCAAATATGGTTGAAGATCAAATAAATCATCAACTCTAATTTCATACCTTCTGTAGATGACTTTCTATTGTCCATATTCTAAGACTTTGATCTCTGGACCATGTTACGAGTTGGTAATCACCTCGCTCGTCTGGAATTATCAATAATGACCATCAATGCAAAATGTATATGAGTGATGTAAATATGATATCTTTTTTACTATAAAACGAGTTCATTGGTGGTAATGACAATAAATCAGAAACTTGTGACACTGGCCAGGCTGTTACAGTGAGGCTTCCTATTACACTAAAAAACTCAATTGTTAACATTGAAACACAATCTTTGAGGGGTTAGACCTTTAAATACAGCAAAGCAGCAGAATTTTTCATTGGTTTATGGTATGACATGGTATAACATGGTGATTTAGGAAAATAACTGAAATTTTCAGCAAAATTGAATATGAAAGTTCAGCAAGCTTTGCATGCCTTTAAACATCTTGCAAGATACAGTTAAATCAGAATTGAAAAGTTTATATGTTGGAAATTCCCATCTGTTCTACATTTGAGTGCTTGCTCTCATAAAATTGCAGGCACCCCCCCTCCCCCCAAACTTATGTAAAACATCTGAACAAATATATAATTGCACAAGTGCTGCCACCTTCAGTGTGTTTCCTCCACTGGAACTCCAGCACTACGTCCGTATGGCCCACAAAGGTGTGGACAGGTTGTTTCAGGTCACGGATATTCCACAGCAGAAGGCTGTTCTCTCCTCTCCTCAGCTGGGGCACCACTACTGTCACCATGCCAGTACCAAATGGCTGGAATATATAATATTAATATAAACCTATACATATGACTTAGAGACTGTTACCAGAGACTGTCGTACTAACTTTGGATCAATCTATCTCCTAGGGAATTCTTTCTGAATTGCTATGAACTTAAGTGGCTTAAATGTTTGTCATGCCTTTTATGTCTGTCATGCGGTTATGGGGTAATTAACTACCGGAGGCTGAGCGTGCACGAAAGTTAATTACCCCCTAGCAGATACGGTAGGCATGACAGCCGCATAAATTGATATCAATTAAGCATGAATCCCCATGGAGTTATGACTTATCGGGGGCAGATCCAGAGATATTTTCTGACAGTCTTCCAAATTATCTTTATTGATCCATTCTCCATTTTTGACCGTCTTTCGACAGAAAAAAATTAGATACCCGTCAATGTAAACTTGAAAATATAAGTCTTCTGGAAGACCCAGAAGACGGCCTAAAGCCGCTTATAAAAAAAGAATATTTGTAAGATTCACAATTTTCACAAATTGAAAAGATCTAGGATACAAACAGGTTTTTCACTGTATCTAATTACCATAACATGTGTGACTCTAATGTTGAGAATCAATGTTGAAAGAACAAATATATAAGAATGAAAAATATAAAATATTGATGAATGGATGTATGAGTGAATAAATAAATTAAAAAAATGAACTCACAGCATATCTGGCCCTCCACACAGGAGCTCCAGATGCCATGACAGCCTCAGTCTTCTTGGGGTTCCTTACATCCCAGAACTGCAAGGACAAAACACTGTTTATGTCACAGTAATGAAACAAATTCTTAAGACCATAGTTTCACACAAAAATACTTTAAACAGTGCCCTGGCTTAGTTGACTAGGATGTCCATGAGAGTGCTGTAACACTCTTCCTGATAGGATAAGATGTGTGCATGTGACTATGTAACGTTGATAACAGAGATGTTAGCCACTGGAAATGACTAATATGTGAAACTGGGGCCTGGGGTTATTCTATTTCAGCCAAATTACTGATTGATTTTTGGAAAATCGATATTGCATTAAAATTGGGAAATTAAAATTTAAATAAGGAAATTAAAATAAAACAGCTGCTATATATTTTCTTCAGTTCAATTAGAATATGTTTACTATCAAGTTGGATTGACCACATGCTGAGCACCCTCCTACCTCCCAAAGTGCAGTGCAACACAACCATGATCTGGTCTTCACTGAGACATTACATACAAACAGATGAGTGGAAATCAGATATGTACAATTCACATTATAAACCCCTCCAGGTTGTCTCACCTTCACAGTGCTGTCCTGGCTAGAAGTGGCCAGATGATGCTCACTGCTGGGACTCCAGTCTACACCATGGATCTTCTGTAGATGTCCTGCTATATACTGAACTGGAGAACCCTTAGAGTCCTAGAGAAATAATAATAATAATAATAATGATGAATGCATAAATAAATTATTAATTACTCAAAATTATTTTCAAATATCTCATATTCAACAAGTAAAAACATTCAAATGTAATAAAAAATGATAATGAAAATAAAAAACTTACCCTGGTATCCCAGAGTCTGATGTCTCCATCGTGTGCGGTGGCCAGCAGGTGCTCGTTGACTTTATTCCACTTCACCTGGTTAGCACCAGACACTGCCTGCAGGGACTTGATGGGACGTCTCTGGTCACTGAGGGGATATACAGAGTATAGAATTATATAACACCAGACACTGCCTGCAGGGACTTGATGGGACGTCTCTGGTCACTGAGGGGATATACAGAGTATAGAATTATATAACACCAGACACTGCCTGCAGGGACTTGATGGGACGTCTCTGGTCACTGAGGGGATATACAGAGTATAGAATTATATAACACCAGACACTGCCTGCAGGGACTTGATGGGACGTCTCTGGTCACTGAGGGGATATACAGAGTATAGAATTATATAACACCAGACACTGCCTGCAGGGACTTGATGGGACGTCTCTGGTCACTGAGGGGATATACAGAGTATAGAATTATATAACACCAGACACTGCCTGCAGGGACTTGATGGGACGTCTCTGGTCACTGAGGGGATATACAGAGTATAGAATTATATAACACCAGACACTGCCTGCAGGGACTTGATGGGACGTCTCTGGTCACTGAGGGGATATACAGAGTATAGAATTATATAACACCAGACACTGCCTGCAGGGACTTGATGGGACGTCTCTGGTCACTGAGGGGATATACAGAGTATAGAATTATATAACACCAGACACTGCCTGCAGGGACTTGATGGGACGTCTCTGGTCACTGAGGGGATATACAGAGTATAGAATTATATAACACCAGACACTGCCTGCAGGGACTTGATGGGACGTCTCTGGTCACTGAGGGGATATACAGAGTATAGAATTATATAACACCAGACACTGCCTGCAGGGACTTGATGGGACGTCTCTGGTCACTGAGGGGATATACAGAGTATAGAATTATATAACACCAGACACTGCCTGCAGGGACTTGATGGGACGTCTCTGGTCACTGAGGGGATATACAGAGTATAGAATTATATAACACCAGACACTGCCTGCAGGGACTTGATGGGACGTCTCTGGTCACTGAGGGGATATACAGAGTATAGAATTATATAACACCAGACACTGCCTGCAGGGACTTGATGGGACGTCTCTGGTCACTGAGGGGATATACAGAGTATAGAATTATATAACACCAGACACTGCCTGCAGGGACTTGATGGGACCTCTCTGGTCACTGAGGGGATATACAGAGTATAGAATTATATAACATCAGACACTGCCTGCAGGGACTTGATGGGAAGTCTCTGGTCACTGAGGGGATATACAGAGTATACAATAATATAACACCAGACACTGCCTGCAGGGACTTGATGGGAAGTCTCTGGTCACTGAGGGGATATACAGATTATAGAATTATATAACACCAGACACTACCAGAGTACAGAGTACAGAAATAAACAGAGAGTACAGAATTCAGTAGAGTGTAAGAGTTGAGATAAAACTGGTTTTGTGACACTAAGCTTAATGTTTTTATCATAATTAACATACATTACCAGGTGATATCTGACAAAATAAAGGATTTTGTTTAAATGTAAGCCAAATCAAAGTGCATGTACTGAAATTTTATCACACTTATAGAAGACTTATAAATATAGTAAATAAAAATTTAATTTTGACCATATATGTTATAATTATAATCATAATCAGCATCTACATAAATAAGCTAATAAATGCAGGGATGAGACTGCCATTTAGTGAATAAGTTGGAAAATATGGTGTGAGGTCATGGAGGTTGCTTAACTCAATGATATTTTTGACTCCCAAAAAGTCAGAATTCTGCTGATAGTTGGATAAACTTCATCCTTGTGAATGCTGGCCAATTATGGCCTGTCCACTTACTTGATGTCCCACAGGAAGGTGTAGGTGTCCACAGAACAGGTGGCCAGAGAGCTGGCCTCAATGGGGGACCAGTCTAAATCACTGTGGAGATAAAAATATAACATTTATTTGGTTAAATGCAATTTCTCAACAACATAACACACTGACAGGCTGCTTCACTAGACTTGAACATACTGTGATTATCTTGATAACTGGCAACTTCAGGATGTCTGCACCATTTACTGTTTGTACAAGACTCTATGATCAATATCATAAAGCTGTCCTTACTAATTCACTTTATTTGTTCATGTAAGTCAAAAACTTAACCATTTATGAGAGGGTCCCTTTTGCGTCTGTTCTTTAGGACCTAAGATGTCAAACAAAGTGCCCAATAGAAAATACAAAACATTACCTGATAACTCTAGTATGCGCCTTCAGTGAACCCTGCTGTACTCCTTTACCATCTATCCAGGCTACAAGATCTACTCTTTGGTTAGTCTGGAATGATACAATAACTGATGGATAACATAGCGGTACTATCAAATACATTTATGTGCAGAGGCAAACCTCTGAATCTATTTCTGGTCTCAATAATGACAACATTGTAAGACTTGAACACATAAAATATTTGAGGATATATATATTACATTAATAGCAATGTCAATGATATTTATAAAGTTATTACTAATACATACTTTGGTCTTGTACTAAAATTCAAATAAACTCCAATTAAAGTCTACTATCAAGTATCTTAGACTTGAAAAAATTTATTATCAGTTCTCAGTTGGAAGTAGTTTGTGACCATGACCTATAGATGGCACTCTAACCTGTGACAAGACAGGTTTTACTTTTTCACTGAGAATTAAGAACATGATTATCTCGCATTTTTTTTCTTTCTTTCCAGTGTCTTTTTAGGACACAATATTTTGTAAAATCTCTAGATAATTTCAAGATGAAGGAAGACAGCTAAGTAAGACAGAAAGTGACCTCAGTTTCCTCTTCACCACAGTGGCAATCTACTTAGCTAATTGGTTTAAACATATTCAGGATTTGGCTACAAAATCTTAGACAAATTAAAACAGCAGCTAGTTATTAATAAGCTACAGTAAAGCTGTTTCCCACTTACTGCAGTGGCAAATTACTCAGCTGTCTGAATTGGTCTAAAATTCTTCAGGTGTATGGCTACAAAGTTTTGGACAAATTTAGACAGCCAATTACAGGTGACTATTTCTAGTTTCCAACTTACTGCAGTGACCAGTATCTGAGCGTGAGAGGGGTGTGGGTTCCACTGGACCGCGCTGACTTCCCACTTACTCTGCCTGTTCACCTTCTTGATGCTGTCTTTGGGTCTGTCTAAGGGGACAATGGCTAGCACACGCCGCCTGGAACCAGAACATAGGACTTAAGAGGGTGATTGTTTGGGGTGTTTTCTAGCATGTTTTGGAACATAGAAACATGAAATGAAATATTGTTTTGAAACACATGCTGTTATAAAAACAAGTGCATATAGTTTTATTCATTCCCTCATATTGGAGCTTCATTTTTCATTTTCCTCTAAAGACCAAAAAAAAAAAAAAAAAAATTGCACTAAAATTATTTTACTGTTATCAACCAAAATATTTGACTTTCAAGTGTTTTTAAAACTTATGACTCAAAATATGTTTACTAGTATATTGCTCAACAATTTTCCAGGAGTACATCAATTAAGACTGATAAAGGCCAAGGTTGTTATACCGATGAACATATTTTACACTTGAAAAAAGAATGTGCGCAGCATTTTTGAGTAAAATCCTCAGAGTACTTGCCCTGCCAGTACTGCATGCTCTCCAAGACAGTCCACAGCCATACAGTTGGCCTGAAAGGTAAAAATGATATCATAGAGAAATAGGAAATGAACTGGTCACAAAATTGTTATCATAAGATTTTGATATAACAGACTAAGCAGTGTCATCAAAGGTAAGAGAGCAGTCAACAGCGAAGTTGAACTTGATGAAGTCAGAAACAGGAAGGGGAGGATTGATTTTTAAAATTTGTGCTTTGAAACTGAAGAGCTTATATATTAAAAAAAACTTATCAATAGTTACCTAACGACTGAAATAAGATTTCATTACAAATATGTGATTGAGCTGCACAGTTGAATTATCTGTTGAAATTATATTTTGTTTGACTGCTAAAAGTGTCCTTGACTATGACAGCGAACTCTGCGGACTGGTCAACACAAATGACTGTGTAAGTTACGACTCAAATAACCACAAAACTTATCCAGCTAGTCAGAGTAGGGGGAGCAGGTAATGCAGCAAACGACCTAGACATTAGCTCACCTGGAGATCTCTGTACTCCGCCACAACATATTCACTACTCCAGCGAGACATATTTCCTTTACTTGCATTATCGCTCTTCTTCCAGCTGGAGTTGCCACGTACTGCTCTACGGCTGTCGCAATATGGCCTTCAACAGAACGACTCAAAACATACTCCTTTATCAGAAGTAGTATTCTATTGCATATATAAAATCAACTTAATGTTAACTAAGAAGTGTTCTGGCTTAAAACAATAGATGTCATTTGAAGATATGAGATTTCAGCTTCGTTACCACGACTGATGTCAGAAGTTAGATCTAAGGGGTGAGAAGGCGCTAGATCAACAACCAACTTCGCAGTAGAAATATTTTATGAAGGCAAGCTCTCTGGGCGCGAGTTGACAGCATAAACACGTAAGACACCTAATTTGTATGCTCACTATGATTTAGGTTAAATTGTTCATTGTTTCGGTACAAAGTAGCTTGGGTAGTTCTTCCTTGCAATATGTACAGTGTCGTGTGCAGTCAAAATGGGCGACTGCGTTTGTTTGGTTTCGAAGTCTATCGCTTTATCATTGTGTCACGCGCACGACCGATAAATTCCCTGTCCAAAAAGTACAGGAACGCACGGAACAATGGACACAAGCTTGGACGCTTCATGTATTTCATAGTGCAACATTATATTAATAGTTTAGATTTAGGCGTTTCATAACTTGCAAGTAAACAGCAATGTAGGCTTCCTTTCTTAACGGTTAACAAAAGAATTAAAGCAGTATTTAAAATATAAAAATTATTTATACCACTACTGAATAATTTGTTTCATTTCCAGATATGTGAGGTCGAAGATTTCTTTCAATATGACACTTACTTTTTTATTTTTTTATTTTTATTTTATTCATTTATTTATTTTATTTTATTTTTTTTTTTTGTGGGGGGTATACAGTAGGTTGTTTAAATTATTAACATTGTGTTATTTATTTCAGGAGTTTGAGATGGTTCTGAAGTATGCTTGTAGTATTTTCAAGTGAACCAGAAGAAGTTCAGCTTTCTTGAAGTGGGGCATATTTCTGATAATTTTTGAACATGGTGACTTGATTGTGAAAAGATCAACTTCAACACCAGCACAATATCGGAGAGTATTGATTTACTTTTGAATCACCATGCCTCCTAGGAAAGAGCCAAGAAACAAAAGAGCTTCTGTCTTGGAGAAAAAAAGCCGTACTGCACGTAAGCGTACAGCATCAGGACCGTGTGTTGATGATGCAAACAGTGACTGTGCCTCAAATATTGAAGAACATGGAACAAATGTAGAATACTCAGAAAGTGCCTCTGCCTCTCAGGGAAATGCAGAGGATGACTCCAATAATGAATTGAAAGAAGGGGGAAATACAGAAGGAAAGAATCTGCGTTCCAAAGCTACTGATACAGATACTACCAACTCCTCTTGTAAGGTGGAAAACAGGGAAATATCCTCATCACTTGCTTTGCCTGTTGTTGCTCTGAAACCCATTAATAATGTAAGAACTAGGTCGCAGTCTTTATTATCTGGGAATGAGGGAGGGTCCAGGAGACGCAGTAGTAGGTTATCTCAGGAAAATGTGACAACTCCAAAGTCTGCCACAATCAATGAAACTGAAACCCCCACGCACATCGGACCAATAACAAGGTCACAGATTAAAAAAGTTTCTCGTCAGGTGAACTTTGACAAAGTGACTATTACAAAAAGGACTTCACAAAGAAAAAGGAAATGTTCAGAAAATAAGGTGACAGAGGTATCCACCCCCAAAAGGAAGAATGTTTGGTGTGATGAGTGCGGAAAAAGAAGAGAGAAGATCAAAAGAAGACGTGAGCTAAGGAGGCTTATCTCTGATGAAGATAAGAGACGATCACCAAGAATTTATGCCAAGAACTTCAAATTTCCCTTTAATTTCCTCCCAGTAGAATGTCAGATGAAAATCTTCTCTCATTTAAGTATATTTGATCGTGCGAGGGCCATGGCAGTGTGCAGAGACTGGCATCAACTCATAAAGTCTCCCAGCTTGTGGGGAAGGCTGGATTTTGCCCAGTTTTATATCTGTGAACACAAACGCGACAAAGTCAGATGTAGCAGGACTTGTAGGATAGGAGACCGTTTCACAAAGTATGTCAGAGACATCTGTAATTTCGCTAAGTTTCTCAACGAGGTGAAACCTGCGATAAAACAACTGAATTTCAATTTCGACATTGCGAATGAGGACGAGCCTTGGTGTGTGGTGCTGGTGCGCCTGCTGACCGCTGCCAATTGTCGTGAACTGACCACTGTCCACCTGGACTGGACACACACGCCATCCCGCCCTCAGTTTCTGGACAAATTCTGCTGTCTCTTCAACAAGGTCAGACTGCAGGTCCACCAACACCTGTTCCGCATGCATCCTTTTGGTCATATATTCGGACTACTGACCCTCCGCGCTCCAAACTTGCGGCACTTGGACATTCCATTTGACTGGGCCCACTGGTCAGTTAGCTGCTTGGCCAGGTTGACCCAACTAGAGACACTGGCCTTACGGAAATATGTAATCTTTCGGATGGTTGAGCAGTCCCAGCTACACACCGTATGTAGCAGTATGCCCCATCTGCAGGATCTAACCTTGGAGATTTTCATGCCAATTTTTCACTCTCGAACTGTCTACGAGATCTCTCACCCCAGGCTTCAGCGATTAGATATTGCCAATTCCCAGGGGTTCTTTCTGAAGAAAATTGATCTGCCGCAGCTGAAATACTTTGAAGTCAGTCGCAAGCACTGGGAGGGACCTCTGGTTGAAGTCAACACGTTTCCATGCCTTTATCACCTCCTGCGCGAAAGCTGCCGGGACCTGCTTTACATTAACAAGGAGAAGTTGGAGCGGAGTTGGAAAGCCTTCGTAGACTTTGATTTGGCTATGATGCTGTATGAAGTGTGTCCGTGTGGTCAACATGCAGTGGTTTGGGACCGTCCTCCCAGAGCAGCATGGCCGCTCATCCTCTGATATTAGGTACATCAACTGGACTGCACCATCTCTTGACACTTGGTTTGGACTGAAATTATGTGGTCAGGTTTGTTGCATTACTATATATGAAACTGGCCACACATAAAGTTTATGAACAGAATAACAAGTCGTGATGAAATTCTTATGGGAAATATAACTGTGGCAGCTGTAGGGTCTGTTTTGAAAAAGAAGAACTTTTGCCAGAAAATTGATCATAACTTTAGGTCAAAATTTTGTTCTGCATAATGTGAACACTTATCCATTGTAGTTCACATAGGTTTAGTAAGTATTAGTCTGGAATGGTGGCCATGTCTGTCTTGTTATAAAATGGACACACTGTTTCATTTCATTGTTCTCTTGGGTCAGTTAAGACTAAAATTTTGATCTAAAACTGTAGACCAATTTTGGGGCTAAAGTTGTAATGTGACAGTGTACCTTGGTGTAGTACCTACATAGCTGAGATGTTAAATAAACTGGGCTATTATATGGTAAATGACTGACCTGAGAGATCAGGATAATTCTGTGACCATTACAGATTATTTATATTTATAGACATCAAACGAGGAATATTTAATTTTTTCACAATGTATAATTAACAGATTTTCAAGATCTATGAAAATATTCTAATTGAATTGGGTGACTCCATTGGTGTGTATAGTTATTGAATGACCACTAAAAGTGGAGACTGTATTTTTTAAATATTATTTTTAATTGTGACAGAAGTGTACATATTTTGTGAAGACCTCATTATGGCATGGCCGTTCTGTTGAATATTAGATGTGTTAGTGTTACAAGTTGCACAAAATGCAGTTGGTATTTATAATATTTTTTGCTTATGGTATGAGATAAGTTTAAAATTATTATATTGTTAATTTTTTTGCATTTGACCAGTGTTAATTTTAAGTGACGTATTTAATACTATGACATTAATTATATCAAACTGTGGTAAAATGATCCAATTTCAGACAAAAAGAGTTTATTCAGAAGTTTGGAATATTTAACTATATATTAAAGGAATACTAGAATTTTTTTCTTTTTGTTTATTTTGTGGTTATAATTTTTGTTTATTTTGTGGTTTTGCTGTGTTTTCTATCAGCTTGTTTATCAGAATTGTGTGGAATTTGCTGTGCTGTGAATAGTTTGGAGGAGCATTTGAAGTAAAAGTTTAATTTTCTGGTCTCACTCTTGTAAAATAAATCTTAACCAAGTGCAAATTATATGCCGGAGTCGCCTTGAAAATGCACATGATACGTATATAGCGTCAGCTAAATAATTATAAATGTTTGATTTTGTACCAGATGTTAATTTGGCAGTAATTATTTTTGTCCTGTCACTAAAAAATGCCTTAGAGTGAGCCAAATTTTTGTAAAATGGGTTTTGCTTTTCTGTGATTATTTAAATAATGTTTCTTGTCAGTTAAGGATTTATATTTACGTTAATTTATTTACTTTTTGTTACCATTTTTTGTCACGGTTTATTTATCACGTTGTCCTTCTTTAAACTTTTCAGTTTGTACTGAGGCGAAGAAATTTGTAAAATTTGAGAAACATGTAATGTGCCTTTATTGCTGGTTCAAAGTAATATACGCAGAAGTGAAGATATATTTATCCACTATAAATATGTTTATATAATACAAGACTGGAAATAAGCGACTATTGGCTTAGGCCATGGGGTCCGGAGATACAGTATATTTATAAACGTGCCTCTCTGTGATGTACTGTAATTAAGAAAAATAAAACCTGGGGTTTGTTGAACAAAATGTTTGAAAGTCTTTATGATTTGTGCAGACTGCATGTGTAGAGGAAGCAACTTTGTGTGGTTGATATTTGTCATTGTCGTGGGCGGTTTTTACGAACGCTTGGTTGCACAACGCATGTCGTTGGCTAACCAAAATGCATATATAATACCTGGATATAAACCCTTTGCGCGTGACGTCACTTAGCCTATCGCCTGGCAACGGGCCCAAAAAGTTTATTTATAACATGCACTGTTGCCGAAATCAGATCAGTTAAAAGAAACCTGCATGATCTGATACCTTAGGCGTTATGTTACGCTGAGTTTATTAATAAACGTTCGTTCCCCGTGGCTCACCACTGTAATGGTGAACCTCACCCTGCGGTTAAGACAATGTAAAGGTCACTGTGAACTTTCTGACTATTAACCCGTACGTACGGCAGAGGGCGCTGATGAAGGAGGAGGGGTCCTGTGTTCTCTGAAACTCGGGGGTAGAGTTCCCGCTGCAGATCACGTGTTTCTGGGTGTGAAGGGGTTCAGGTGGTATGTTTTGTGGTGTAGTGTAGGGCTTTGGACCGCCCTTATGGCCGGAAAAATTCAAATAAAAAATTGACTTACGTTCTACATCAGCGGAGAAGCATAATTTTCGCGGTTAAATGGTCCATATTGAAAAAAAAAAAAGAATCCCACCCCTTTACAATTGCTGGCTACAGGCCTACGCTTCTTAAAATTATCACCTCGCTATCATTCAGGCCTACCCAACTACCAGACTCGGCACATATGGATCCTGAATTAACCGGTAAATCGGACCACACTACCCGTTTTCAAGGTGTGTGTCAGATCGCCTGTCATTGCTGGTATGTGCATAGACTAGAGTTTTAGCCCTGATGAGCAAACGAGTTGTCTAAATCTCTCTCTCTCTCTTACACACAAACTGACGTAGATGGGTAACCATCACATATCCCCGCACTACCCCACATTGTAAAAAATAGCTGATCCCATAGACACCATTCCCTCCATGTATAACAATGCTTGGGTCAAAGGCGCACTAAAATTCCGAGATGCCCATGTACATTCCTGATCATAAGTCCCTAAATTACCAAAAATTGTATTTCCTCACTCAAATGGTCTGGGAGTAGAAAGTAAAAATTATAATGTATAAAGAATTTGGAATCACCCACCCCCAGGGACAGGGGCGGATCCAGGATTATTTGATCGGGTGTCCGAGGACGCAAAGCCAAAGCTAAGGCCCCGAAAATTTTAGGTAGTTCATAGGCCGCACGGTGCCATTTGGTAGACCCTACGGTTTAGAACTATGATGCATGACCAGCTAGTCAAAATTCTAATGTCAGGAGGGGACCATTGGTTTGATTTTATTCAGAAATCGAAGAAGGGGGGGGGGGGTCCGGACAAACCTGACACCTCCTAAATACGCCACTGAGGAACTGCCCCAACCCCAAAGAGCTCATGCACATCCCTTATTACAAGTTTAACAATCCCCAAAGTTTGAACTTTCTCACTCTAATAGTCTAGGAAGAATTAGCAGATATTACAATGTGAAAAATATTAAAAATGAACCACTCCTAGGGACAGCCCAACCCCATGCACTAAAATTCCAAAGTGCCCAAGCACATCCCTGATGATAAGTATAACAATCACCGAAATGACCGCTTCCAAACTAGTCTAGGAGGAAATAGCGGAAATCACTGATACACAGACGCACGGTCTTACGGACTCGCGGACGGGTGGGATAAAATGATTCCCAACTATTGTACCAAAAGTACGGAAATCATAATGAATCTGTAATTGCTAAGAGAACTACAAGGTGTTATATGGCGGATGTAATGGCAATACCAATCTGTCAGACTCTTTAGTAAGCTAATTAAAAATATAAATATATAATGAGAGGTATACGTGAACCTCACGCACATTTAAATATAGATATGCAATATTAGCCTGAACCCTAACAAATTTTGAAGCTTCCGTCTTGCCCGCCTACAAATTTGAGAGCTCGACTATTAATAAACTGTTCCTCTTATTTTTGGCAAATTCAACGCCCAGGCAACTCCGGTTTATTGATTTCCTGAATTTGGAGCCAATCTACAATTGTCTCGTACATACTAATCTGCTGCGCTTTGGCGTCCGCGTCTAAATATAACTCCCCGCGACCGCAGTGCTGCTATTTTTTACTTTGGTTTCTCCTCTCTACGTCACCGCATTAAACGAGGCAGCGTCTGAGATCGGGTATTGCATGCGGATTACAAGTGTGGTCGAACCGCATTAACCGACAGACGCGGGTGCATTCTGACGGCTTTTGTGAGGTAAAAAGAAGAACAAAAGTGAAAAAAAATGTTTACATTAAATCCCCCCCCCCCCCGGGTATCTTGTTAATTTTCATTTTAATGATATAGAGATTAAGACAATGGAAACTGATTCTTATTGTGCTGAATCTTATGTTGAAACGGAGATCGCGACGTTTCGACCTTATCAAGAGTTCTTCAGGTGAACTGATTTCGATTTGTCACCGGTGCCACGTTTTAACGTAAGATCCTGATCAGAATCAGATTTCATTATCTTAGTGTGAAATAACTGGGTGATTCAAATCGTTCACTTTGACATAAGTTGAAATCTGTTAATTCTTTTCTGGTCAAATAAGAAATGGGCCTATAAGAAAGAGAGCAATGTGGTCTGCAATTTCTAAATGTATATCCTATTTCAAAGGAAACCAAAACGATATGGAATATCTTAGAGTTCCAGAAGATATGTGTCCTTGCTCATTGAAGTCGTATCATTGAAGGAGATAATCTTCACTGGCCTTGACATGGCCTAGACATGACCTTGACATGGCCAGTTAAGAAAGCTATATGACCTTGACAAGACCCTTTTCAAAGCAAGAGTAGCATAATTTCTGAAAATCTGATTCCAGTCACAATAAATATTCAAAACTCGTTATCCCAGGATAGATATTAATTCTTGATGTAATAAATAACCAAACAAATAAAAAACTGTGCTTTATTACTCTTTGTTCAAGATGGATTCGATTTGTTTCATTTCACCTATTGTCCAAAAATGTATGAAGGAAAGACAGCTCACTAGGAAGTACGCGGTTATCTGCACTTTTACAAAGTACACGTGATTATAAATCCACAAAAAAAAAAAAAAAAAAAAAAAAAAAAA
>NW_019775824.1:527851-586105 GCF_001039355.2 Lingula anatina
AAAAAAAAAAAAAAAAAACGTTTTTGCGTGTATAATTATAAGAAATTTACCTGATCGTTAAATGACCAAATTGTTCATCTAATAAACGCTAAATTAACTTTTTACTAGTTGTTCATATACCGCCACTCTCTCCTCATGCTTGCTTGTCTAAAAAATTTTCACAAGAAAGCGGAAATGCATCAAAATTGATTTAAAATACGATCCTAGAACAATGTATGTAATCCACTCTTGGTACATATATTATTGATACATGTAATAAACACAAAGTAATTTTTATGAGAAGAACTAAATAGTTTTCTTCTTCAACGTTTATATAAAATGGGAGTAAAACTCTACAAGGCGCTTGATGGATAAAATAACCATGGCATTTCACGCTTATAATCCGAGTTTTTAAACTTAATTTCAAGAGGGGTAAACATGTAAAGCGCAAGCTCATCTTCCACATAGCCCTCTGATACCAGCTGTTAGCACTACTGGATTTGTTCTTTACTACAACTTCTGTATGCTGAGTGTTTAGCAAGGAGACAGCAGGTACCTTTTTAAGGATGGTCTTTGGTATGACCCGACCGGGGATTGATCCACGGCCCACTGCAACGAGGGTAAGCACTCACTCTAGGATTTTCAGTCGTCTACCTCTCTTCCCTAACGAGCCGGTGAGGAAAATGGGCTAAATGGGGAATTTAAAGTGACTCGGTGTGATGTAATGAACATGGCGATGTCATGCGATAAGTGAAGGAAAAGGCGCAGATTTCAGTCTTCCTGTCTATTATTAGAAAAACTAAAGGTTACAATATTAGCATGGTTTCTATTACCTTTGTCTTGAAACTAGTTCACTTCGTAATAGATTTCGTGTACCTTTTATGGCAGTGTTAACGTTAATAGAAAGTGCTACATGTAGCAGATACCGTTTGTGTTCAGAAACCGAGTTTCAGTCAGAAAAGAATTTCATCAGCTGTATTATATGTAATAAAAATAAAGTATTAATTTTTCTTCAGTCAACAGCTAAAATTGAAATTCTTTATTTCCAATATTTCGATGTCTGTCTAGAGCATCATCATAAAGGTATGAGGCTCTACAGGTGAATAGAGTTCAAACTTTTGAACGTCTGCTATTGAAAATATACAGCTTTAAGGGATGATTTAAAGAACACTTTAGCCTAGCGCTCAGATGGCTAAATTGTATGCTTATTTTAAGGGAGTAATGCCTCAGTGTGAATCTGTATCACACATACACACACACACACACACACACACATAACAGAAACTTGATTGTTTGTTGAATCCGTAGGTGACTATGAGGAAGCTGTATACATGTGATCTGGTGGTTAAAGAGTACGACACGTGCAAGTTTGACCACCAGCGTTGCACATACCTTAATGCTGCATCAAGCATTTTAGTGAAAATAGGTTATTGGTCTAAATGATTAAATTACAAGCAGGTAGGCAATGTTTTTTTTTTTTTTTTTTTTTTTTTGGGGGGGGGGGGGGGGGGTTAGAGAGGGGGTCGAGAGAACCAAAACTGATAAAATGTCTGTGCCACTTCTCAAGTGAGGTCAACTAACGGGTTGCGACCTGTTAGGAGTCCTTAATAATTAGAACCTGCAGCATGTGCTTACGTATTTATAAATCTATACAACAGCTTCTAGTTACATCAGAAACTTGATTATGGAATCCGTATACGGTTATGTAGAAGCCATATATTGTGTGTCATATATGTGGAGGTTTGGTGTGTGTGTGTGTGTGTGTGTGTGTGTGTGTGAGGGGGAGGTGGCGAAAGGAAAACCCACTTCGCTGTCTGCTCTGAATCATCTTTTGATCCAGGTTCATTGCCATTCTTCCAGCTATGTCAACTGACGGGTTTAGATGTCGCCATTTTAGAACCGGTAACATAGGACATTGAGGGTCATAGTATCAGTACAAAGAAAAAGAAAATGAATAACTAAAACATAAAATGAAAAATAACGTGATGTTAAGTAATATGCGCTCGAAACAGATTAACATGTAGAAAATGGAAGAATTAAAGGCAGCTATATGGAGAAGAGAGGAGGGTATTTACCTAAATTAAAAGTGCCTGTAAAATGAGATTTGCGGTTTACCGCCATTATGTCAATTCAACATGCTCACTTTTAACATTTCAGATTCATTACTAGTGAAATAACCCAGGAAAGTTGGGCCTACACAGCCACATCAGGCGAACGTTGGGTAATTTCCAAAGTGATCACATTTGACAGAGGACAGCTTCGAAATCAAAATCAGGCAAAAACGCGATTAAAAGTCCTCTTAATTGTGCATTTTGTGTATCTTTCATTGGAGAAAAAACGGACGTTGCTGTGACTAAATTATAAATCCAATTTTTTTTTTTGCATTTAGCCAAAAGATCTGTTATTTCTTTAAATGTCTAACGCTTAGCGTAATTTATGTATACATGCAGCTTAAATTTGATAATTAATTTCGGTCTCTTAATATGCCGATAACAAGCGAATAATCCGTTCATAATAATAATAATTATGACAAATCTGAAAAGTCATTGTCGGAAAGCTAAACTACAGTAAAGTCAGCGTGGGGAGTTAACCGTTAATTTTACAAACAAAACTATAGAGGGCGCTAGTGACCTACATGTGGGATACAGATTCACTCATAATCATTATATCTCGTCACTACAAGCTTTCTTCACTGTCTGCAGCGCTTTTATAAAGACGTCACATATGACACGTGCACGGGGCATTTAATTAAGGAATTCAAAGAGACGAATGAAATAAAGTCTATCATGTTGAGAAAAAGTAATTTTTTGAAAGCGTACTTGTGAAGGCTTTTATCCCGACTCTCGGGACTCCCAAACCCTAGGATGTCAGGCGCTAGTCTTTGTATAGTGACCAGTGAGCACTGCTCCCTATAACACTGTCCCAGTTGTGAGACAGGTGGTACCCCCTCTCCCAAACCCTAGGATGTCAGGCGCTAGTCTTTTTATAGTGACCAGTGAGCCCTGCTCCCTATAACACTGTCCCAGTTGTGAGACAGGTGGTACCCCCTCTCCCAAACCCTAGGATGTCAGGCTCTAGCCTTTTTATAGTGACCAGTCTAGTGAAGCCTGTTCACTATATAACACTGCCCCAGATGTATCCAGAAGCAAATATCCACATCAGAAGTTTTCTTTAATTATAGTTTTTAAATGTCTGAATTGGAAAACGCGTTCAATACTGGAGGGGGTTTCTTTTATTTGTTAATAGGTGTGTCGGACTGTAACGGCATCGGTGACGTCACCAATAGACGGAGGTAAATAGACTGATATACAGTATATATACACTAACGTGACTTCAAGTGACTGGATATAAAAAACACTGACACCGTAAAATTGTGAATAGAGTAGAAAACAACACACATACTAAAATGCTATCATAGAATTTATTTCAAAGTCAGGATGAAGAGCCACAACACTGAACGGTAACATATCTGCTGTGCTGAAATAGTCGAGCACGAGAATCTCGTACTCTACGAGATCTTTTCCCAATCCCAAGTGAATCACATGTGGCGTGGAGATTTAACCGTTCAATTGCCATTGCCTCCTCAACGTTTCCTTGGTGTCGGCCCACAATTGTATGTCCCGCCCCAACAACTCATCTTGATTTTGGAAAAAGACCAAAAAACTACGAATAACTGATATGCAATATACAACTAGACACTTTGAATTGAATAGACTACATACAATGGTAAAGACTAGACGTCCTGAAAATGTTCATTTTAATACAACTTGTACATATATATCATATATATATTTATATATTGACTCATAGCATAGTTATTGACCATGCCCTTACTCACAGCTTGCACTGAAAGGAAAATAAATAAACTCTTTGCAAGAATTTTGGGATTGCATTTTGATTGTCACAAGGGTGGACAGAATAAAGGTGGGTGACGCTAACGTGAAATCCTTGGGGGTAAAATGACGTCATTTTAGATAGATGACACGAAAACAGGATCATCCATAAGATGTGGCGTTAAATTGATCCGTTTACCGACCCCCCCCCCCCCCCACCTCACTCCTAAACGGCTGCAATCATAATGACAATCAGGACACAAAACCAACTTCAAGGAAAGAGGAATTGCAGAAGCCTCCAATGAAGACAAAATTAGCATCACATTCACTGACTTAATTAAATACAATAGCCGCCTCTTTAATGTTGATGGGTTGTTGTTTGTGTTACATTAAAGATGTTCCCGTCACTTAGGGCGTTCTCACCCGTTAAGTGCCACTTAAAGCATGAAATTGGGTAGGAACAACCTACAACATATCAAAGACGTCATGAAAACAAATTAGAAACAATTGGATGCCACATAGTGCCCTGCTGGCCGCTAGATGGGTGGTCAAATTCTGACCAGTGCCTGTTATACCATGGGCAAGATAAAATGCTGCTTGTAACAAACGCTACAAGGTTACTAGTAGTTACATGGTCTCTTTACACAGCGATAAATTGCTCCCCTTTGAATTTTCTAACCCTGTATACGAATTAAATTGGAACGAGGTCACCATTTGCAAGTGACGCGTAACTAAGCAACATAATCACAAACTCTCAGCTACTTTAAACACTAGTTACCATGAGAAATACTCTTTGAAAAATAAAGTAATGAAAACCATCATCAAACATGCCAAGAACAGCTCATTAATTGTCATGATGACCGAACAGGAGAAAAATCACCCGATTTTCTCTCTGTTCTCGATTACTTGAAACGGTAGTAACCAAAATACAAATGAGGAAAGTCTATCGCTATATTGTAAGTTATCTAAATATCCATTCGAAACATGAAACATTATCATTCTGTGGTTTTATATAGATATACTTATATACTCAAAGCTACTGCATCATAGAAGAGATTCTCACCGCATACGGTGTGTGCGATTGAGTGGAACACTTTGAAACAGAACAAGTCACACTTAACTAACGGCGTCTGCCAACATTTTCTCTAGCGTAACACGCGTACGGGCCCAAAGTTTTTCACAATTTCGACATATTTGTGATGATCTTCCCTGTATCGTATTTTGTTTTTATATAGAAGGCTAATATGTTACGACTGTCCCATGACATGGCTGTCGATATGTCACATAACATTGGCTGTCAATACGACAGCAATCACCAAACCACTATTGCACATGTGCCTGGATGCCTTACGAATATACTGAGTACAAACTGGGATATGTTTCCATTCCATACTTATGCCTGGTTATATGTGCATTAGCATACACAAATAAGAAACACCCACATTGTCATATGTATAAACTGTATGTCCCACAAGGCCCCTGAATTTGACAACTGTCACCAGCAAAAATTGAAGCCACAAGTTCCCCTGCTCGTTTATCTCACCAATACTGTGCTCGGCTCCAGAGCGTTGGCAAGGCCTAGGGAAAAGGTTCTGGGTTACAAACGATATTAAGTAGAATTTGTCAATTGTCAAATCAAAATAACCGGAATTACTGCTCAGTGGTTTTTTTCTTCAGAACAGAATGTACGTGTACTAATGACGTGTGGGCGTGTGTGAGTTAGTGCATGGTTTGGGAACTGTAAGAATGTGACCGAGTATTGTTGTTACTTTGGGATAACTGAGGTCTGCTGTTACTCCAACTTTGATTTTTGCCACGCATCCTTACTTGTCTCGACTTCCCTCTTTGATTGAACACGGGTATTTTTTCTGTTTAGTATGGAAGAATATCTTTGCACTGTTTTAGTCAACACTCTTTTCAATTCCCTCACATTCACGGTTTGATTCGCTGAGCCGTAAAATTTACATTTACAAAAACGGGAAAATTAACGCCACTTTTTTTGGCTTTTGACAGATATTGGCTTTTTCCCACGACCTAACATGGAACCATACGGGCCGTCCGTCACCTACGTGTTTTTTTTTACTGAAAAAACACAGTTCTTGGCAGTCTCTACATGTAACATAGTACACAAGTAAGGAACAACCTGTCTCCGTCTACAGTTACGGTGACATATCAAACAAGTTCAAGCAATTACACTCTTCCAAAGTAAGCGATTTCTTAAAGAACCCTGATAATGATTCATTATCAACAGATTTCAGTAACAAAAAGAATTACAGTCATATCTACTACATCATATCATAAACGGATACGCAAAAACGTTAACGTGATAATCCCATCGAAAGAGTTGCTCCTTTTCTGCTTCACTACTAAGACAACTCCTTTTCTGGACAAGAATGTTCTTCTTACGACCAAAGTCCGTAGGGTATCACCCAGTCACAAGGCCCTTTTCAGTTCACTCGATAGAGGGCTTGCAGTCAAGACGTTCCTTATTCCAACGTCCACTCTATGATCTAAGATTCGCCCAATTATATCCTGCGTCAATGCGGCAAACGGCCCACAAATTACGAAGACATTGATATGACCAGGCGTGTCTTGTTCTTATCCAAAGGAACGACGATGTTCGCGGATATATTCAGATATCATCGTGTCATATTGAAGTTAAAAACCACCGCCGCAGTCTTCCATATATCTTATGGAGTGAAACATCGTCGCAGTATACCTTGCATGTACGCACATTGTCGTCCGACGTCACCCCTAGTTTATTCAGCCGCCAGAGGGCGTTGATAAGGCGCAAAACATCAAGACCTCCTGGCACGGAATCATCAATGACAAAGTATTATGTGGATTAATTTGCTGAACGCAAACTAATGATAAAAATAAATATCTAAACCATGGCCATTACTGAAGCGTTTACCAAGAGCTGTACATAGGCTATAATCCTTGTGATGAATGTTTTTAGCAAGTTCGATCCCTCTGAATTGCAAGAAAGGAAGCTATATCATAGTTGAACGTACAATGCCACATGAACGTATTCAAATGACGTGCAGTTTCACATAACAGTGCAAGGCGGACTTGCTATTAAACAGACTATGTATTTATATACGAGACCCTCTTTGGTGGTGGCGCCATCTTTGGTGATGTCGCCTCACAGAGTGCTCCTGAAACTTGTCACAACATCAATACAGTCAAGGTGAATCGTGCAAAGACTTTTTATAAACCCTGCAACAGTATCCTGGTCTTATTGTAAACTGCTTATAGCATACACAAAACCTTTTGTTAATTTTTGTAGAACTGTTTTCTGGTTTATATATTCCTTGATTCCGCAAATTGAGCTTCTAGAATATTAGAACATTTTCCTGATTAGTTCGCTTTGAGTGACAGCTTGCTTGTGGACATCTTTCAATGCATGTGTTGTCTGTACGTGTTTGCGTGCGCGTGTGTGCGTGTATGCATGAGTGTTGGAGAATGCCTTGCCTTTCAGGATTACCGGCGAAAAGACCAGTGTTGAAGCAAAAACCACGGTATAGTGACACCAACCACTGCCCTTCATGGACTTTGCAGTACTAAACAATTCTTTACAATCCACATGCTTCCAGATTTTTTGCTATAATAACATCCGTAACTGCATCAAAAACAAATTGGATGTTGGTCGTGTCGGTAGCACAGGTTTGATGACAATAGATTTCCTTGTAACTGGTGCTTTTATTCTTTGCTTCAAATTGAGCTTGAATGTACGCTGCTGCATCCTCGTAACTCTGTATACCTGGAATTTGTAAAAAAGGCAGTTACATGTACATGTCAGAGTCTGTGACGCCTCACACACTGGTTTTGTTGCTGATGCACAGTTCTGAAAACTTGAACAACATCAATACAATCCGCATCCACGTAGATTGTTTGCAATAATTACATCCGTAACTGCATCAAAAACAAATTGGATGTTGGTCGTGTCGGTAGCACAGGTTTGATGACAATAGATTTCCTTTGTGGTGCTTTTGTTCTTTGCTTCAAATTGAGCTTGAATGTACGCTGCTGCATCCTCGTACGTTTGTTTACCTGAAAAAGAGAAGAACGCCATTTACACATTGAACACGCAGAATACAGGTGCAAGGAGTTCATGCGATAGAAGCAAAAATGACCTACCGACAAACTTCACCAATTATTCACTCTACAGAAAGCGACAGGGAAAGTTTACAGAGAACCAGCTAAGCGACAAACTTTTGCATCACCCATCTACTGCACGCGGTGTTTGTGTTTACGTGTGTGTGCGTGTGGGCGCCCGTGCGCGCATGGTGTACATGCCTATGTTCATGTATCTTGACAAGTTTAAATGACAATCCTACTTTTTCATATACTGTATAATACTGTATTGTATACTTGTTTAACAACTACATAGCCAAATGTTACCTTGCGTATTGTCTGTAATGAGATGAAAGAAAACGACAATAGATTTTAAGAATTTTTCATAAATTTTCAATGCAGTTAATCAAATAACATCCGTCTTCTAAAATCAAAATCGCAATGGTGCTTTCTTCTGGTTTGCTTTTTATACAGAATGTGCCCAAAATGAAAGTGACACTGGCCATGCGTATCACTGCTAATTCTAACGGATGATAAAAACAGTGTAGATATAATTTATAAACAAACTTCTAAGGTAGAAGACGGTTTTTTGAAACAAAATTATTGCCAAAATAAAAATGAATATCAGAATGTCGTGCGACGCATTTGATGCAAGGAGTGTTCTCTCGTGTTTGGCGTATTTAAAGTAACTTGGTTGCGTTTCACGGCAGTGTCAGACGTCTAGCAAGCAAGGCGGAAGGGAAAAGATAAAATATTGGGAGCAAGAAATAAACATCGTCAAGCACTGTCACACCGTGATGACTTTTTTTCATATTTTATAGCGTACAATGTACGATGAGTACGTTATGGATAAACGTTGCACTTAGTGGTATGTACAGCGAGCAAACATAAGCACAGTGCAGTACGCCAAGGAAATTTTGCAATAAATCTTGGATGATATGCTCGCGTCAAGGTATGACAGCCCTCAATAGCTGAAGCCAAAGGGTGTAAAAACAAAACAAAACAAACAAACAAAACAAACATAAAAAACATGCCAAGTCCTTCTGAGCATAATATTTCCAAAGCATCACAAAGGAAAATGTGAAATGTTTCAGATCTTATAAAACAATTTCAAAATTTAAAAAAAAAACATTTATTATTCA
The DNA here is from genome assembly GCF_001039355.2 of Lingula anatina. Next base: position 536,883 of record NW_019775824.1, read on the forward strand.
CAAGAATCTGTACATAATTCACTATTTATATTGTTTACATGCGTCTGTGCGCGCGCGTGTGAGACAGTCACAATGATGAGAATGGCCAATAATATTGGAAGCATTTTGTGAATAACTTGGTCTCTATGAAGGAAGAATGCCCCTGGCACACTGGGAGATCGCCTGGAGAGCGGATTCTGGTCCATTCCCACAATGGCGAGAGTGGGTCAAAAGTCCGTCTCCAAGCGGTTACAAGCCCTGTGTAACAGGAAACTAGGGAACAACCGAAACCAGGCCCGTAGCCAGGGGGGTTCGCGGGGTTCGAAAGAACCCCCCTTTTTGCTGGAAAAAGGTCCACTCTGGGTAAAATTTGACCTAGGTACATGGGGATTATATGGTAAAAGGTCAACTTTTTCAGAAAAAGACCCCCCCTTTGAAATTGCTGGCTACGGGCCTGCGAAACCATGATAAATTCGACTATATCGTTAACATTTGAAACATTTTAAAAGGAAACATAACATATTAAAATTGAAACATAACCTAAAACGAGCAGAACTAAAATAAATGTGCTTTTAACTTAAATATATTTTGTACTAATATATGTAAAATATAAATTTGAAGATGTCTGATTAAACAAGGAACACCGAATGTAAATCTTATAAATACGTGGTAAATTTTTTACATGTACAATATAAGTTTAATATGAAAATACAGTATGCTCCATAAAGTCAGTAACGTGTACGAGCTCTCAGTTCTATTCACTCCTTTAAGTAAGTTAGGATACAGACGCTAGATTATATTTCATTCCGTACCGAATTCAGAGAAATCTCAAGCCCGAAAAAACTGAAGGCTTTTGTACATTAGATATATACCTAACAGTCAGAAGATTCGTTTTGAAACTAAAAAATGTTAACAAAAAGAAAACAAAAGAATGATAACTTACCTGTGTACTCTGGAAAACATATTGTGAGTGGTGATTTCTTAATTTTATCTTCAAACAAATCTTTTTTGTTGAGGAAGAGGATGATCGACGTGTCCGTGAACCATTTATTGTTACAAATGGAATCAAACAGTTTCAAACTTTCCTGCATACGATTCTGGAAAAAGATAATGGGAAAATATCAGGCTCATATCAGACGACGAAATGATCAATATTACTCTGTTGTACAGATAGTTTTTATCCAATTGCAGAAGCATGTTTAATTATCTTATTAAAATACACCATTTCGAACATTTTTACATTATTTAATAACTTTTAACCTAATTAGTCATTCTATCGACAGACTACAAAAAACTGGTTCTGTACAAATAGTATAACAAATTATCATTCTAAAAGAAATTTTTAGTTCGGGTTCTTACTGTAGTTTCGTCCTCGTGGAGTACTTGATCGTATTCACTCATAGCTACACAGAAGATAATAGCCGTAACATCTTCAAAACAATGTATCCACTTTTTGCGTTCGGATCTTTGTCCGCCGACATCAAACAATCTGAAATATGAAGTTTTTCAAGGCATTTTTCATAGGTAACGAAGTAATTCATGGAGGGTACGGGATCGGTGGGTGGGGGGGGGGGGGGGGGTCAGCCGAACATGTGCCCCTTTCTCAGTTTCTCTCCTCTCTCTCAACGCAGTATAACCAGCAGTAGTGATGCCGTGGCGTTACCTTTTAGACGCCATTCGGCAAAAGAGGTTTATGCGGTGCTGGGAACTCTTACTTTACGTCTACTTCGGGGGTGGGGGTGGGGGGTTGAGGTTGGCGCCTCAAGTAACTAGTGTTTGGTACATGTCAACAGACCACTGCTATCAATATGGGATTTGCAAAAAGTAGGGCTAAGAACGAGTGCAATTACTGGATGTGCAGGTAATGATGTATCAGGTATTAAGATCAACCGTGTATTTGTTGACAATTCTTTCAGCTTAAATAGCGTGGGGATAGCAAATGGTTCTACCACACGCGATGTTTACTGCCAAGTCCAGTCGTTGCCCTCGGATAATATGATAATCCTAGTTACTTATACTACACCCTGACAATTCAGATTTTACTGAAAATCAATCGCCATGATGGTAGTGGTGGTTTGTCCTCACTTATCTCGGAAACTCAGGGTTTTGGGCGATCAACACGTTAAAGAAATCTCGACTGCTGGTAACGCATACAATAACAGACCTCTATTCAAGAAAACAACACGTGCTTTCGTGCTGTTATTGAGGTTTGTGATGTTAAGTTTCGAATAATGAGCACTGATTCCCAATTACGAATTTGAAAATGAGAAAATAACAACAACGTGTACCTTATCAAATTAATGAAGACATTAAAAACAGCGCACTGACATGTATCTTATATGTTTACAAATTGATTGGATACTACTTGTAGAAGTGCTGAATAGTGTACTCACTTGAAATTTAAATTCTTAAAAGAGAAGTGTACTTCTACGATACCAGTTGTCTTAACTCTTGTCCTAAGTATGTCTTGCTCGGTTGGCATGTAATTTTTCTGTCCTAAACGATCTAAATCATCTAAAAAGCTGAAATAGAGACGTTATATTGCTCATGCAGAGCAGTTTGACATTTACAAGCATAATCATACACGCACGCCCAACTAGAAAATAACACATAAAATGATGGATTGAGAGATACTTCATATACCTAATTTAGTTAAAATATTAACTTTGCATTAATTTGTTCTAACTTTCCAGGACTTATTTGATGAAAATAACACTCATCTTAAAAAAGTTTCTATGAAATAAATAACAAACCTTTATCCTCCTTAATCTCTTAATCTCAAGGTCTTATTCACCATTAAGCAAAAATACCAGATTCAACCCCGGTTATAGTTATATACAGCACTGGAGTCAGTACTTACTATTTTGCTGAATCATTTAGCTGATATTCATTAGATCTACCAAAACATTCTTGTACGCCGCTGTCGGACCATAGCCTCTTCATAGCCCCCAGTAAGTCCTCGGAAAAAGGCTCTGTATCTTCCATTCTGGCAATTACGTCCAATACCATTTTTGCATCAGACTGAAATTAGAAAAGCATTTCTCAATATCCATCTGACTGAAATTATATTAGTGCATATCAGTAAGTAATAATATGTAGTCATGTTTCAGTTTCAAGTTGTATCAATATGTGACATCGACAGTATGTTTCAATACGTATCGATTTGTATCAATATGTGACAAAGTGAACCTATAATCATTCACAAATACTAATCACTGTGACACATTGTACACATTATACACATATGTATCAACTTGATTCAATATACAAATGCCTACTAAGGAACATATCATATCAATTGCTGAGTCTTAACGTCAAAATTATGAATACATGCATATTAATATCTAACAATACAAATGCTATATTCATCAATATTAAGCTGCTTTGCGTTGAGATTAATTTTTATATACACATGTACTGTTCATCTATTTTTTCTTGTGGCTTACAGATATATCGTTTGATTAAATAAAGGAATGTTTTACAGTTGCTAGAAATGTCGAAAGGAAATGCCTCCTCAAATTTCGAATTCAGTTTTGATGTCATGCAATGTAGACGTTATGCAATGGGAAAGAAACATATACTTTGCACACAGTATAGAGGTAACATTTTAATGACTGTATGCGGCTAGTGCTTAAATTATAACTTAAGTTATTAAAATTTAAATAACATTAGAACAGTGTTATCATGACCTGGCTTCAGTTGCTTTTATAACCTAAGAAAATGCATCAGTAAATTGAATTGTACCTGTCGATTTTGTTGGCCAAGAATAAAAGAACATTTCTCAAGTTCACAGACAGTTAAAACTCATAAAAAGAAGAAACTGACTTTAGGCGTTTTTGTGACCTATATTTAACAAGAGATTTTCAGGTAAATACACCAAAAGGTAAAACAAGACAAATATTTGGAATTTTGACAAAATTTACCGAGCAACCTGGCGTTTTGCCTTCGTGAGAATATTAAGCAAGTTCTGCCATAATAAATTATCAAAAGGATCCATAGAATTTATGGTTAACTGCCATAGTGTATATGCACTTTCCCATTTCCGACACGCCGAATTCCTTTACAGAAAAGCCAGAGGGACGCCACAAAAAATGACGAGAAGCGTGCGAGATGAATGTTATGGTAATGACAGTTGCTATATTTAACTGTGAGGGCAGTGAAATATGGCGTGGGGTCGACAAATAAAAAGAATCACACTTCTTGGCTCTAACATTTGGTGGAACCTTTTTTGAACATTAAGAGACTAACTTCTGGTTTACCAGAGTATCTGTTTATTTTGAAGCTACCAGTGAATTCAACTGATATGATAAACATATTTGAATACACACCTCTATATCTACCTCATTAGTATAGTAAGGTTATTTTGTTAAATTAAAGCATTTATCTGATACATATGATAGTTACTGATTTACTGTGCGTTTTACCCGTACTTCTCAGTAACATATTTCGTTTGGTTTCACAAAGCTACAATATATCAAGAATCCAGTAGATATTTCGGTATGCATCCTCCAAAAAGGGGGTTATTGATAGCAAAGAACGAGTACAGATCGCTTCACCTTCCTGTTATATCATGTAAATTCGTGTTCTGAGGTAAATATAACCCTCTTCTGGTCCAAGTCACGTCCCAGTGGTACCTGACGGACGCCCCATCCAGCATTCAACTTCTGAGTTGATATGTGTGCCGACATTTTCAATTATTTCCCATAAATCAAGAGGCAAGAGTGGAGTGGAAGAGGTCGGAGTGCTGTAAGAGTGACTGATTTGCTGTGGTGTCGGAACCAACAACTCCTGCTCTACCCTTCCTATTAATACAATAATGGCGTCAATAAAGAACCGAAGGTACAATGTACTCTTACCCACTATTTTGGAGGGGGCGGGGGACACAGTTGGTCAAGTCCCATCCCATAACACCTCCCCCCCCCCCAGCTTGGGGTACCCACTTCTCCTTCCCCCCAAAACGCTAAAACAATTAAGTACGTGTCAAAAACATGCAATTTTCCCTGTGCCGTACACATTATGGTAAAATGTTGCTCGTCTTCAATAACGTGCGAATAGAGGCGAGTGTTTTTTTTAAATATATTTATTTATTTGCATTTTATTTTGTGCACCAGGCCCCCTCCCCTCTCAACACCTTTGGCAGAGCCCCAACGTGGCCACCAGCGACCACACCTACATTGTGTGTAAACCGCACTAGGAGAGTGGGACATCCTAATACCGTTGTTTTCCTCCAGGTGACTTATTACCAGCCGTGTTCCTGTACGGCTACATTTAGGAATGGGTCTAATTCTTTCTGTGTTAGACAACCGTTTATGTAGTTATTCATGCAGCACGGTATATCTTGTGTGAACGCAGACTTTATCAGCCATAGTCACTTCAAAACATATTTCACTGAATAATTTATTTGCCACTATATTCCATTAGGTGCATATGTTCGCCTGAAGGGCACTGCCGATGTTATTGGATCGGTTTGAAATGTACCTAAAACTGAAGAGATAGGGGAAGAACCACGTGGGATAATTAGACTGAGTGCAACATCATTTAAGGAACGTCTTTTTTTAATTGAAATGTTGGGTCTCTCTTCCCACAGCCTCAACCTCCGCCATTTTGAATATGCCAAATCGATACAAAAGCTTTCTGTAGCGATATATCATTACCGAAAAACAGTAATATTAACAAGGCAGCAAAGCTGTCAAATGTACAGACAAAAAGCAGGAAATAACTAGAGGATCAGAGAGGCGATACCGCCTCCGAATATTGTACCTCCAGCTGGAGCAAGCGCATTCGTATAGACCCCCACATACGCAAAATAAGGGACACAGCCGCCAGTTTTGTGCTTGACAAGCTGTAAAAATGNTCGGCATCGGCATCGGCATCGGCATCGCCATCGCCATCGCCATCGGCGACGACAGACGCAGGTGATGGCAATATGTACAGACACATCTGCATTGCCTCCTTTTCACGCCCCATTTAAGTCAAGGTGAACGGAGTCTCGATTTTAGTTCAATGGCAACCTGCTATCATCAAGATAAGCTCAAAAGGGGACCAATACAGAATGAAGTTTAAGTTTGCGTAGGCTTATTCAATGAGTAATATATATATTTCAAGGTTCTTTTTCGTTATTTTAAAAAGGATACGTGTTCTTTAGTATTAAAGATTGTATTTAACACAGCCAAACTTTGACAAAGAGAGACAAGTCTTCAGAAATAATGTACTCCATGTAGGTGTGGAGTATGGTCAGAGAGTGAGGGCAAAACATGACCAAAAGCCATTTTTATTTTCAAGAATGACAATAGCTATCTTAAGGAATCTTGCTGCCATTATACTATATTTTACTAAATAAAGGATGTTAAGGGTTAGTTGTACTTTTAAAAACTCTAATGTTTAAAAGAAAATGCTCGATATATAGGCCCCCTTATTCAAAACTACCGTCCTTGTTAAATTCTCCCAACATATCTAATATAGATTACATAACACGTTATTAATAAAATAATTTAACAAAAGAACCAATTTTAAAACCCTTGCTAATGGCTTAGAGTGTATTTAAAAGATGATGAGTTACCGTGTATAGTTACTCTATCGTGCATGGACATTACAGCAAAAATGTTTTTTGTATGTGAATGATTTAGTCATGACAAGAATGGCGATTTTCCATAACACCCATTAAAGCATCTAAAACCCAATTATGCATCCTAGCCATTAACGATTCAGCTTTTTTCATTGCATGAAGATTTCCCATTTCATTTGTCCCAGTTGATTTCTGAGAGATATAAATAAAACACACGGTTTACAAAAAAGCTGCAAAAAGCAATGTTACAGAAAGGTGCCAATTTTATGCCTAAGTAGAGCTACTCGCCCACGCCCGGTCGTTTTAAGAGGTTGTATGGTGAACTAAGTACCACTAGGAACTTCCACAAAGGACAACTTGATTACAGTTCAGCCAACGTTAACCTTGGGATACGTCGTTTTCCAAGAAAGTCTCATTTCTTGGCATCTGTTTGGTTAAGGCTCACGTTTAAAGACCTGAGGGAGATTTTAAAATCGGACGCACGTGACTGATCAGGTTTGACACAGTCCTAGGTGGCTTCTGTTGATCTCACGTATGAACACAGAAGAAAGAAATGCAATTGTGAACAGCAAGGGAAATACTTGATGGAGTAAAGAAAATGGAATGTCAGAGATAGAAATAACTGAATATGATTAAAATAAAATTCACAACTCTCTCTCTTTCACTGTTGACCACTACCTCTCTTTCCTTGTTAATAAGGCAACAAAACGGTTTACGAAGAGGACTTATTTCCAAATCCATCTTCTACATTGTTATTTATCCCTTTAAAGCAATAAATCCAATATAAAACAATGTATATTGTCACGGGCATACTGGTCCAACGTTATCTAAAAAGCAATAATATAAACTGTGACAAAGGCAGATCCAGGGGGCAACCCTCCCCTCCTCCTCATGTCAGAGGTACCCCCTTTCCCCCATCTATCCCCCAAAATGGATGTATGTTTGTGTATGTAGGGGCATGTAAGGTCAATTTTCTGTGGTTTTTGGATCCCAAGAGCTGAGGCTTATCGGTGATAATATTTCTTCCACGTCCGAAATATTCTCTGGGTGAAAAGTGCATACGTGACCAACTTCATGAAACAAGAAGTGACAACAGAGTTCGTATTTCTGTGCGGACAGGTAAACTCTGCCTAGAATAGAAAAGCCTCTAGGAACAAATGAATAAATTGCCCCGATAGATGTAATGTGAAAATGAATATTTTTCATCCATATTTATCTCTTTGATTTACTTACAAGTGCTTATTTTGCTACAACATACCCAAAGCCTTCTGGACGACAACAAGGCCGGAAATCTGCAACACTGCTCCATAAAAAACAACTCTTGACAAAATCGCCACAGGTTAGTCATATCCTCCACAATAAAAGATACTGAATTTTGGGTGAAGCCTTTATTATATTCAACGCCTTTCATACTCACAATATCAATTTGTTCAAGGCCCACTAAGCCTATTATGTTTATACATATCATACAGGGGCGGATCCGGGATTATTTGTAGGGGGGAGGGGGTCCGCAGATGCCAAGCCGCCCCCCCCCCCTTGCTGGAGGGCCCCGAAATATTTGGGTATTTTAGATGGCGAATGGTGTCATTTGGTAGGGCTTAGAACTATGATTCAGCTAGTCAAAAATTTAATTTCAAGAGGGGACCACTGGTGTGATTTTTTTCAGAAATCGAAGGGGGAGGGAAAATCAGAATCCTCCGACTCCCCCTAAATCCGCCACTGATCATAGTTATCTTTCATGGGAATACAGAAAACAAGCACTGCTTCAAGATCGTTCATTTTCATCTTTATGCTCAAATATCCCACACAAATCCATTCAGACTCATTGCAACCATCTGCGTAACTCAAAACACTTCTCAACCAGTTAATTTCATTAACTTTGAAAAGCACTCAACCTCTTTGTAAACACTTTTATTCCAATCCCCTTTGCTGCCTGTTTAAAGACTGTAAACAATTCAACGAAATCATCTTTCCCTATCTGCGCAGAAGTCGCCTATAAAAACGCATACGACGCAATATAATTGCTCCGCAGTTAATTTATTCCGCCACTCCAGGGTCGCGCTTACCACCCACGCAAAGATCGTCTGCAGAGCCTAGCTAGGTGCCATCATTAATGCTAGTACAGCGCGAGCTGCCAAGGCAAAGTAATGCTTGTTGGTTAAGCCAGAGAAGTATTGATTTTGGTTCTGGCTGTGCTGCCTTGCAATAAGGCTGTATTACCACAGTCAACACTGCTGCACACACACCGATCTGTTCCTAACAGGGTTTATGGGGTTGACCGCCTGGAGTTCTTAGGTTTCTTTGTGTTAGACCGAGGTTGAACTGGAACCATCATAAGTACATACATAGTACAGATGTTGAACGTTCTGTAGACAGTCTCCCTACACCTTGTTATCAAGATTTTAAGCGCATGGTTTAAGCTGGTGTTCTTTGAAATACACGTTTTATATAAAAGCAAAGAGGGCCAACTAAAGAAGCCTTAGAGATTTATAACAGGTCATATGCATAACACATCTAAAGTGCCTCTTTTTGCAAACCATAGAACAGGTTCTGCAGAGGATATTAGCGGCAAATAACGAGGTTATGAAAATAAGGCAACAGTTCTGCCTGTTATATACCAACAGGGACACTTGTGTCCCCTCAAATAGGTCAACTGATATACTGTATCTCTCAGAAATAATGGAAGACATCGGTCGAGTTGCCCGGTTCCAACTGCGCCATTATCATTCCAACCACGGTCGTATTATAGACTCGTATATATATAAATGTATTTTCCAAAATTAAAGGTGTGGTGTAAGTATTTTGAACTGTATCTCCGAGGAAGCATTAATTATTTGCTCTTAGTTTTGAAAGCAATAGAAATATTGACAAAGAGAACGCACCTGCACACAGTCATCTTTGTATAAGTGTGGAATTCTTTCAAATCAGTCCCCGGGCACCCATGTTCATCTACAAGACCCCCAACACGAAATATTTACATTACACGCAGAGAAGTGTTAGAAGATGCCATGGCCATGTTGAAGGCACTCTAATTTACCTAAGGTACTAGTACATGCATCAAACAGATCGATGCAAATGGTCACAGGGGCCTAATTGGTGGAATACATGTACACTTGACGAACCTCTCAGGCCACAATCACGACTAAAGTTGTTCCACGGATTAACAGATCCTCGGACCGAATATGGCCGACTCACTTGAAAGTTTACCGCATAATCTCTGCATGGAATCTATTCAGGGATGCTGGGAAAGTTTTAAGTGGGTCGGCCATGTTTAATCCGCGGACTTCTTATTTTGCGGATCAACGTGTTCTGAATGAGCCCTCAGTCACGTAAGTAAGTACCAAGCATACTCAAAATGTGTCTTACGCTTTGCTAATATGGGGAGGCCTTTCATAAAGCTGCATGAAAAATACTTATCAAAGCCATATATTCATCTGAGTAAAATTAACAAAATTTTACATGGTACTTGGTTAATTTCAGATATATATCTTCATAATTTTTCTGTTTATCTGTTCATTTTAGATCAAAATTACCGACAAGCAAAGGAAAAGACACAGGTGTCTGGAGTCTCAAACCAATGTTTGTTTTCAAAACAAGTCGTTTTGTTGCCCTCATGCCCCTTCAATAACCCAACAGCAAAGCCTGCGTGTTCTGTCTACTGCTCACGCGAACACGTCATCACAAGAGCCACGTCATCAAGAAAGCTACGTCATCAAGAGAGCTACGTCACCATTATTGCCGTGCGGTGTGATTATTCATTCATTCAAGTCGCTGCAACTTGTTTTTTATTTTTGTTTTGTGGGCTATCACAATGAAGAACTCAACACATTCTGGTAAAAACTTTGTAAACACCCTTTTCTGCGAAGTACATGTATTATGATTTTACACATAAATTTCTGGAATTTAACGTAGTGTATCTGAAGTATTAAACAACTGATTCATTTGCCATTATAATTCCATTAAGTTCATGATTAATATCATACCTTCCACACTTACACTTCGTAAGTAATACTGTTAACTATTCTGATAAGGCCTTTCTGACCTGTTTTAAATTTTCCTGGGTTTCCGTGCTTTAGGTTTCAGCTATATCCAACTTTACCTCTCGTGTGTTCAGGGTCTCCAGCCAAATCATATGCCCAAGGTGAGGGTGCTTCAAATCTGGTAAATCTGCCATATTTTGGAAGGGCGTGTCTAAATTACAATTGTAACGTTTTATGGGCATTCAATTTTTTTTTAATCCATACAGTTGTTATGTCCAAATGACACCACATTCAGGCTTTGGTATTGCCAATTGTAATACCTAACTTTTAAAGATTCCTTGAAATTCTAGTCAATTGCAAACCTGGCTTAATTAGATATTGTAACCAGGGCTGGCAACCTTGACCTACTAACCTCCTTGGTAATCTTCACAAGTAGGAAATCTTGCGTGATATTCTCCTACTTCAGGTTTGACCTACTAAGCATGCGCAGACACTCTAAATCAATCTGAATAAGATCATTACTGTCTCTAAACATTTCTAACGACTGTCAATTTTATCTGTACATCTGCACATTGTACGTAAACTATTTCCAAAGATTACATAGACTGAGTTGCAATACTCCTTGGGTCTAATTATATCAAGAAGTAAACATACTTGAAATTCCACCTGTAGAAACAAGGTAATAGTGGCTAGGTAATAGAGCTCAGGTAAAGTGCAGATATTATCTTCAACAGATGTGTTCCTGGAGTCCCGCGTCCTAAGCAACATTTTGAAGGTCTTTGAGCTTTATGTTGAACAGCGCCATTATACCTTACTTTTCCCCAGCAGAGTAAGTAAAGAGCCTTTACTATTCTAAACATCAGTAAAAAAAAGTGAGCTTAAAATATTGTGTTCATATGGAAACATCAAGAGAGAGAGAGAGAGAGAGAGAGGGAGAGAGGGGGGAGAAAGAGAGAGCACTTACTGTGCATGTGTGTGTGTGTGTGTGTGTGTGTGTGTGTATAAGGAAGATGGAGAATGTGAAAGAAATGGAAGATGAGATAAAAGGAGGACAGATAGAGAGTGACGAGAAAGAATGTGATGTCCCTCATGTTTAACGAGGAATGACAGACCTATAGCACGCCCACTTATAGAACATTAACACGTCACCTATAACCGGGAACCCCATCTGGTGGCCTCCTCCAGAGGATATCCCGCCACGAGGGAGACATACCCCGGACCTTGTCAGACTATGTCTTATCCTTATATCCACCCTCTCACTCTCAGTAACCTGAATGACATTGTTCTAAGAAAAACCCATGAAAAATATGGAATGAAAATAATGGACTTCGTCACACCATGCATGTGACGCCATATATGTTGGTGACGTCATATGGGAAATTATACCACAATTTAAAACAGATGCTCAGAATGAGCCATAATATATATGAGGCATTTATATCCCAAACGCATGGAAAGGTTTTCTTTGAACAAACAAGTACTTAAATTAATTTATTGGGTATGACATTGAAAACTGACAGATATGATTTTTAACTGTCAAAAAGCAGGAAGAAAAGTGCTATATAGCCGTGATGAGACTGATCATGCGCAAACGGACACGCCTTTATCATTCATATTTCAGAGAAGCGAAACAGTCACTGGCTTTAAGTCTATGCAGAGTTGCAGCCTGCAAAGCTTTTAACAACATTTCTGCTTGCCTCTGTCGAATACGCAGGTGCGATAACTGAATCGTGTTTACTCAATTTCGAAAAAGCGGAAAGGGCCAGAGGGCAACGTAGTAGAAAATCGATCCAGCGGTCCATCAGAACGGCCCAAATTCTCCAAACATGTGTTTTAGATTTACAAAGGGGGAAATGTAGGCATGAAAACTACACGTTATGGCTCTTACTAACATGTAAAGTGTAAAGCCCAAATCAACTGACAGAGATGATTTCTTTAATTTGTCAAACGGCCTTACCTGAGCGCTGTGTAGCGTTGGCTTTGATGATTCATCGAGCATACTGAGTGTTATATGCCGAACATATTGAGACTGGTATCCACACATTCAAATTTTCACGATGGCTGTCAATTTTATGTTTATTTTCATTTATTATTCTAGCTGTTTCATTGACACAACAATAGCGGATAAAGAGAAGGTTGAACGGACACGTATAACATTAATAATAATAATTAGAGAGAGAGAGAGAGAGAGAGAGAGAGAGATTACTGATAAAACCTATCAATTTTAAAGCGTATTAAGCATATAATATCAAGTATTTTGAATATGTTACTTATGATTTTCAGTGTCCTTTGGCTTTATAGGAAATACTGATTTTAACATAAGCAAGCACTTCAGTGTACAAATATCACTGGTATAGACGCTTGGCCTTGACTACAAGTTCTATATAACTTTGATACTTGGTTTATCTAGGTCCTCGTTATCAAGAGTGATCACTTCATATTTATATCAATACACAACCACAGCGGAGTATCAATTCCAATAATGAAATGATTCATTGTTGACGAATGTGCTTATCTTGCAATCAAAATAGTCCACAGCTCCATCTGCCGTCATATTGCTGAACACCAGTGGAGTAGTTCAGTCAACACACAGGCTGTCACGGAGCCACCTCTGCGTGTTATAGTTTGTGTGTTTAATGTCTGGTTGATACCCACGCGTCCATCATTTAAAGACATTAACGACACACCTTCAGATGACCGACCGTCACACCTGACACACACACCTGACGCACACGCACCTGGCCATGGCATATTATTCACAGGTTAAAATGTTAAAAATGAATTTAAAGTCACCATCATGAAGGTCACTAACACCCGCCGTGGGGTTTCGGGGTGGGGGTGGGTGGGTGGGTGGGGTCCGCCCTTGACTTTTTTAATTAAAAAGAAAAAGGAAAAAAAAACGGTATACCGAGCAAAACAAGTTAAAAACAATTTGCCTTCCCTGTGACCTTCATATAATAGTAAAACTGTATTCGTTATCCCTGGGCCTTTTTCTTACTGAAAAGGTAATGGACAAAAGTACCAATTTAAATGCCCTTTTTATTAGAAATAAGCGTTTTATTTGGTGTCATGATGATGATTGTTTTCTGTTTTTATCTTTAGAAACCAAATACCCGCCTATCTGCTGATAATATTTAAGTAAAAAGTACTTACTTCGTAATAAAGTATCAACTCGGGTTGAAGATAAACGCAGTAGTGGGAGAGGTAAAATTATTCACACTTCTTATTGTATCATTTGAGAGATTTTGCAATGCCTTAGTGCCTATTCCATTACAAGAGGAAGATCCTGAGATCGGATATTTAGCGTAGCTTTGTGACGTCATAACGCGTCACGGAATACGTCGAGATCAATGTGTCGCTTACGTCAATCCACGTAACACATTCAATATGGACTTATCTGTATGTAAGCCTTCACGTTTTTGATGCGATACGGCATAAAAAAATCAATACGGTACAGTCTTTACGCCAATAGTCGCTGAATAGTGTCTGTAAGATAAAAACGGATAATAGGATTTCAATTCTAGCGGTTCATAGGTACTTTGTGGTATCTTTCAAAGTTGGGTGTTCTCTTCCCAGGCTGTTGGGTATGACGTCAGACGCTTTTCCTTTGCTTAACATCATGACATCGTGACAAAACGCCTACCTCTTTTTCCAAATAAAGATGCAACAAACCAAACACTATGTTGAATAATACAACCATCCCATCACGATGCAGAGGATGCTCAAAACCTACCTCTCCTTGTATTTTTCTATAATACCTATACGGAAAAGGAGTTCCTTTTGTTTGTCACTTTTCTTTTTTTTAAAAAGCAATAAACAACTCTCTCTTGGGAACATGTCCAGCTCCCTTGCTTCAAACCAACATTTAACAGACAGGTTGTTAAACAGTAGTTGTAACTCGCATTTCGCTCTTGCAACAACATGTGATTTCATGTTTTAAGATCTAATAATACAATAACTGTTTAATTTGTCCTATTCATTTTTCACTTCTTCCATTGATGGATATTTTGGGCCCGTTTTCAATGTGTGAGCTATAGCTTACCTAATAAGCAAACTTAGCGTTGTTGTATGTTAAGAGTTGACGACTTCCCTCAAAGGTGTTAGATGTCATCGTCAATGGATATCTGCCCTAATTAAAAATTGCGTCAATGTCAACTTTTTAATTGAGAGACTTCCTATAAATGACTTTAATAAGGTGCTATAGTCTCCAACTCTGTTCGTGTTTGCGTCATCACGACAGACACACAGGTTCAAGAGCAAATACCTCATCCTATTTCATCTCCGAAACGTCATTTTAATTAAATATTCCAGGTAATTACTTGTTTCACTCTGACTGGGAGAAAAAAAGGTAATATATTAGTACCAAAGAGCGAACACTGTGCTGTTTGTCATATGAAATAAATAGAAAATTTCAGGTTTAAAGTAACCTAAACTGTTCTCTGACGTGTGAATTATTAACGAAATTTCTTAAGGACAGTACATAGCGTATATTTTCATTAACCATCATATTTTTCCAACAGAGAGCTATGTGTCCAATTACATGATAAGCAACACTCATAGCTCGAGATACAGCATACATTCCACGGATAACTGCGCACATCTTTAAGATCGGCCTTTTTGTCCACGTAGTCAAGTATTTAAACTAACCACCGTTACCCAACAGTAAACCCTCAAAAATCTTAAAATAACGTTGTAGGAAGACCTTGAATGAAGTGTCACAAAGTATCGAATTTCATGTTGAAATCCGCTCACAGAGCCCTGTGTATTGCCCAGTTTGTGGCGTACTTGATAGAAACTTCACGTTCAATATTTAAAACCCCGGTGGGAATCTACACAGGCTAAATTTGGAAATCGATATTGGGTCGAAGTTGTTAAAAACAAAACGCCGTCTGTGCCGTGAACTTTAAGAATCTTAGGTATTACCTTAAACAACGCTCTCAGTTCAAAGCCTACGTGATTCCTAATAACGTTTTAATATATATTTGCAATAATTTCAAATAAACAATATATTTTTAAGATTTCCTTTAAAAGGCATTTTGAATCTACACCAGCATCCTTAATTTGGATGTCAATTAAAAACCTGTATGTTTAGACACAAGCACGAAACACAAACTCTTGGAATGGCCAATTCTTAATTCAAAAGCGTTGTTAGCTTAAAGATGTTTGACTTTACATACAAATCGGCTTGGCATCAATTTGATTATACTAAAAACTCGCTTTTTTAGTTTAACGGATCACCAGCAAAAATTTTTTATATAAAAGGACTACAAAATATTTTTTATACAGACGTGAAAGTACAAATATATACAACTTTCTTTACATAAAACATAGTTTTGATAGGAAACCTGCATGATTGTGCCAGAATCTTAGTTTGTTTCCCACTTCGGAGAGTAATAGGTGAAACTCAGGCATTTTGTCAATTTCAACCCTAAACAATAATGCGACATTTTGATATTCATCTTTACCTACAACTTATGTGTGTGTATAAGAGACACACATCTGTACGTATTTTTAAAACCAAAGTAGCTGAACCAATATTATAATGTTATTATACATTATAGGCCTACGTTACATAGACAGGAAAATCTACTAAAACTCGCCTTTTGTCAACGGCAAGCAACTGCAGCAGAAGGACTATATGGTCTTACAGGAAGTGTCTTGGAACAAACTGGGAATCAGACCAAGATATTCAGCCTGCTGAGACCTGGGGTTCAACTACCGCGGTGCTCGCATGGTCTCTTGCTTAATAATTACATTATGGATGCGCGTCACTGACTTTATCTATGGGGTTTTCAGGCGCGTCTCTCTAGACCGAGATGAGGTTTTGTAACTGAGGGGGCCCATAACGGGTTACCATCAGTGCAGGTATAGTAGGCTAAGTGCCTTCTCACCTCATATTTGTCAGAGATATATTCATTTGCTGCAGCCCCTACACTGCCCAGGGCCTGTCTTGGGTGCAGAGTCCCCTATTTTATTGAAATATCTATGTGACGCCATCCTGCCGAGGCAGTGACGATGCGACTGCAACTTTGTTTTCCATTATATATTGTAGTGCTTGTTTTCCTGTATACATTGCAGTGGTCAACCTCTGTCAAAATCGAAAGTACAGAGATACAAAACTTTAATACCGATGAGGCATTTGAGTCAAAACATTACCACTTCATTACTGCGTACACTTTTCTGCAGATACCAAAAGATAATTTCTGTGAAATATTAAATATTATCAACTATTTCAATAAATGGATGCTAGGAACTATTCTTTTGCACATGACATGTATTTCTGGTTATGTCAAAAACAAGTCATATTTTCTGTTTTATAGGACCAATCTTAAGGTAGATTTGGGGTTAGTTTTTGATCAAGACATCGAGCAACATATAAAACAAGAACACAGCATCTTGTGTGAAGTCGGGGCAACAGGAGTAGGCGTTTGTTAATCTTGATACATTTCCGTGTTTCCAAGAAATGATTGCATAACTAACATCCGGGAAACCGATATCATTATCAAAATTGTCATAATTTGCGAACACGGAGCCTGAAGTTTCTTTGTTCTCGAGATGCTGTCTCTCGACGCATTTATTTATTTATTTATTTTTTTATTTTATTTTATTATTATTTTATTTATTTATTTATTTATTTATTTATTTATTTTTGGTGAGCTAAAGAGGGATATATGCCCTATATAGTGTCCGCATGGCCTCAAATGTCGTTTTGTCATACAGGCATATCGACGTTGAACATGGGTTCTAACTCCCGCGACTATACGGTCTTATAGGCTTATCAGTGATCAGTGTCATAAAAGCATGCATTACACGATCTAAATCCATCCATGACATGTTTGGATAGGGTTCAGACTACTAAAAAATGGCGGATGCAAAAATTCAATGATTATTTTCATCATTTTCATCTCCTCTATCTCCGTTTCTTGCACCGCTTTCCCAAGGTTTAACTAAGTGTAATATGTGTATTTTTTTTCAATGAACTGCTTTTGCATGTGTCTGCTGGTTATTATCATATGCCACATCGATGTGCAAAGGTGTGAACTTTAATCGTACGCTATCAATACAGTATGCGTTGGTCGTAAAAAGCGTCATTATGATTTGCATAGGGCTTAATAACGTGCAACAATTACAACAGACTCCACAAAGAAACTTGTAACCTTATAATTCAAATTATCATTTATCGTCGAACACGTCTTTTGGGTGAATTTTTTCTTTGTTGTTCTAATAGCTAATCGTTGCTTAGCTTGGATATTCAAGATACTTCAGTTCCAGCTCCATTTATATTATATTATATTATATTATATTATATTATATTATATTATATTATATTATATTATATTATATTATATTATATATTTAAAAACATTTCTCTCTAACAAGTTATCTAATGTAAATAATCTTTCATGTGAGATATTTCACCTATAATCCTTGTCATTTCTGAAACACCAATTTTTTGTGAGGCCAACGACGCTTCAATGTGTTCTGTGTCGTATACGAACAGATATTCGACCAATAAATAACCGGTACAAGGATTACAAAGTTCAATTAGTTGACAGAAGATGTTGGATGTTTCCTCCATTGTCATAATACACGGTGTGGTAAGGTAACTGTCATATGAATAAGCCAGATGTCGAGCTTAGGCTAAATGATACCTCTGATATGACAGCTACATGGCAACAATTTGCTTTTGTTAATAAGGACAGTGATAACAAGGCTCTGGCCGTTAAATGCGTACGGCTGGATTACTTGCAAGACCTGCTTTCTTTCACGGCTGAGACGTTTCAAAGTTATTGACATCTATAATCTCGAATGTCTGTCGCAAACAGGTGAAAACTGAGGTGTATTTAGGAAAGATAAAGACTGGAGACGGCTTTGTTCGAGCTTTAGTTACATAAATAGAGAATAAACCAATGTGTAAATAAATAGTTACAAAAATAAGTGGTGGCACGAAACGCCTACGTATACTTGGCTGTGTTAAGTAATGCCCTCTATAACGTCGTTTATATAACAGTAGAAAGAACCAGAACGACATACATGATTACTAAGAGACAAAGAGGAAGGTGGAACGCTGTAGTTCTGCCAAACCAAAGAAAATCAATTTCCAGTTCGTTAGCAGTGTACGCCAGTGCGGGTGGGCGTTTCCCATCAGCTTCTGCCAGCAGTGGCTGCCAGATAGACGTCGGCGACAGCTAACACAGTCAACAGAAGACCAATAGAAGACTTGTCGCCCTGCCCCCCCCCCCCAAAAAAAAAAAATAAAATAAATTTAATGATAATGACTAACTAGCACTTCACCATCCCTGTACTAATGTTACAGTACAATTATCCTCGTCTACGATTTAATATTTGCCGTGCAGTACTTGGTATAATATTCAACTTCCTTGCCCCCCACAAACCCCAATTCGACCCCCCCTCCAAGCAAAACCTTAGGCCTGCCACTGTGTCACTGCTTTTAGTGCAAAAGGTATCGTTTCTAGTTTGATCTGGGTAACGTAATGATGATACTTAAATTCTCTGGTCTGTTTTTCTTTGTCCTAGGAACAAATCCTCTCTTCATTACAGTGTCTGTAGCTTAAGCTCCCTCGTCGCACATAAGCCAGTGCGAAACATTACAGAACACCAACGCTTCAGTTCCAGAAAGACGGTTCAAACCCCGTGTCATCTTGGTATACAAGCCTATGGTAGGACTACGGCTGCACCCTTATAATGCGTATACATAGCCCAATGCCAAAATGGCACCAATACGCCTTTATTTAAATGATGTGGTACCATTTAAAGTCACCTAGCCTCAATTACCATGAACCCTTTCGTCTTACTAAATTTTGTACATAAAAGGACAAGCAATTTTGACGTTTTCCACTCCATGATATGCAAAAAATACTGATATCGAATTTCTAAACTGCCTGATAAAGTGAGAAAATAGCTGCTCATTAAGGGACCCCTGCTGCACCATAAGACATAAGTCGAATTCGTCCTCATATAACCAAATAAAATCTAAAAATGCCGGCATGTAATCCCAAACCCTGCACGCCCAAATGAAATTATCAGCATTATTTAAATGTTAAAGCAAAATGAAATTAAAAGTATAGTATATAGTGATCAAGCAATACGTATTTCTATGTCTACATCATTTAGTAGGTCACACGTGTGTTATAAAACCAGGTGTTAGATGATTTGGCTCCACGCTAATTATAACTCGACATATCCCGCATATTAAGAAAAGTTGAATCTATATATGATAATGCATTTAACGAACCCACACACATATATATACACACACACATGGCAAAGTGGCTAGGCGGAAAACATATAAAATCATGTACATTGCATATTTTATTATATGATCTTTTTGCAATATACTGCTGATATAATTTAGCGTTTCCCTCTTTTTAGGTAGATCTATATCTATAAATGATAACGCACATCAGTACGACTAAGATCCTATATAAGTTAATTCACATTCAGTAAAACCAGACGGTGGAATAGAATAATGGAAAACCAAAACCCTCCCCACCCTCCTCTCTCCACAATCCCTGTTTTGATTATTTCATGCCAGAACCCGGGAACTTTCTTAACCCTTTCACAGATAAACAGGAAAAAGTATCGCATACCTTTATTACATACTCCTTAAATATGACAGTTTAGCGACGAAATCTCTGCTAGGCGGTAAACACATAGTATATAACATATATAACACATATAACATATAATAGCGGCACGGAACCGTTATAAGGGCAACTGTACGCTGTTCTGAACACAGTTTATGTCGTGGCATCAGCATGGTTATAAATGATGCAGGAACCGTGCGACCTTGGTGTGAGTCATCCTCCAAGCTCTTTGTATAGCAAAGTCCCATAAAAGGCAAGGTGGCTCTAGCAATTAACAGATGCGCTGAAAGGCTATGGCTGGAGCCTAAAATGTTCGGATGTTTGGGGACATCATTTGGGAACATCTTGGGGGATGTTTTCCAGATGGTAGAGAGAGATATGGAAGGAGAGAGAAAGAGAAGAGATGGGGGAGAGGGGGGCTGAGTCTGGGAATAGAGAAATCTGATGTTGGTGGCAATTAATAAATGTACTTAACTATTACCTTGGTGTCAACTGAAAATGTCGGAACGTTGAGAACATAATTTGGAAACATTGTGAATGCAAAAGCCAGAAGGTAAAGGCAGAGGAGTAAATGGGGAACAGAGGGATGGAAAGAAAAAGTAAGCGATGAGGGAGAGAGAGAGAGAGAAAGGGGGGAACAGAAATACCTCCTCTTCTCATTGCAATCTTCTTAATATCTTACCGATGCTCGGACATCAAAAGCTAAATAATCAAAAAGTGAACATAAACACATACCTATATACGCGTCTGCTGACGTCATTGTACTGTCTGTGCATCAAGACAACCTATCACGTTCAGAAATTGACCCTTTTTTGCACGGAGTACTAAGCCACGCACGCCGCGTACAATACACTAACAGCCTGGCGAGAGCGCACTAACACCATTAACAAGACGGGTGGAACTAATAACATTAACAAACGCGTCATTCCTCTATTGTTTGTTTACAAGGACATGACTAGGACACCAAGGACACGGTAAGGTTGACATTTTACGTAGATAATAAACGCTGGGGTTCAACACATGCGTTCAAAAGAGGAAATGGAACGCTCGTTATTACCCAAGGGGTTCGAGGGTGGCGGAGTACTGGCGTCCCTGTTTTTTTGCAGTCTACTCTATCCCCGTTTTGCTGCAGTGTTTTGGTGCACGTTTCAGATTATGATATTGTTTACTGTCTTATTCTTATCCATGAACTGCTGACTCGTGCATGAAATTGTGTTCCAATAATAGTCATTTTAGAAGAATAAATGTGAAATTAAATAGCACCTTTAAGGTAAACATATTGTATCTTATCACGAATATTATCAATTTTTCCACGGGGTTTAAGACATCTCTCCCTCTCTCACGCACACACCCACAAACGCACTGCTCTACCTCTCTCTTACTTGTTAATACCCAATTCATCCGTGGGGTAGCTATACTTCTGTACTTTCTTTTTAAAGAGCGACATATTAGGACGATAATTTGACATGACAATAAACTGGACACGGTTTTCTTTTCATATATATATACCTTTAAGCCACCGAATGCCTTCTCTGGATCATCACTTTATATTAGTGCAAGGATTACTGCGTATTGTTAACGCAATTTTGTTCAAATTTTGTACGACTATTTGTTTGTGGTTTCAATTTGTATTTTGCTAGTATCGCTATAATTAGTAGCACATGTATCTGATTGATTTCCCTCTCACTGGCATCTGTGTTTCATTTTTTCTAATTAAGCGTACTATGCACTTAAATTCTGCTTCGAATAAAATATATAACAAAACGTAAGGGGATTGAATGTTTTTTAACCCCAACGTTTCAAATTTGCTGTAAAATATTCTTGTTCTATGTGTACAGGGGCCTGTCCATTTCCGGTGTCAAATCATCAAGGAACAGCTTGCAGAACCTATAGGTCTATATTTAGGTACAGTTGGCAAACCTAACTCCTTGTTTGACGTGTTTATATCTCTTAATCAAGTCCAGTTCGTCTCTTAATCGAAGTTATTTTATGTACAGTGGTTGTTTACGTGGAATGTACAGTGGTTGTTTACGTGGAACATCGGCTCACTGGGTATGAGACGTGGAATTGTTCCGAATATTTCCAAAGCCTTTTGTACCAAAAGTGGTAAAAGCCAAATCAGATCAAAGATGGCAACCTTTTGACCAGGTGTTGCCCACAGTTCACCTTGTTAATACATAATCGTGATCAAATCACTCCAAATAGCTTTAACTGTATACCATCACAAAACCTCATATAATAGGTTTCATGTGCCTGGCAAAAACATACGAGGAAAACATTGACTCCAAAAGCACAAAGACACAAATCACAAACCAGCTTCTTTCGGAATCGACGTAGGTGGTTGAATTTTCTCTCAATCCCGGCTTGCACTCATAAAACCCCTGTTCAAGTTTCACTGCTCCCCAATGTCCAGACACGTTCGAGTGTGTACAATCCATGAAGATGCAAAAAGTATGAAAGTTTCATCTGTGGGAATCCCACAACCATGAAATATGTAAACATTCTTGATTTGATTCGAAAGAGGGGGGAAGAGTGGAGGCAGATATGGGTATTAACCTGTAGGGAGTTTTCAACATTCTCGTCTTCTTGCTTCAATATCCTATCTCTCGTCAGGAAGGCATATTCCTAACCGGGACCACGCCAATGGTTTAGTTATAGTGAGAGAAAACTTTTTCTTAATCATTGTGTTAATAAATGAAGGGGGAGTCACGGTCATGAAAAGAAATCCTTCATTGTATGGTCATAAATGAGACATCCCTTGAGAGGCCTTATTTACTTGATCGAAGTTTATTAGAAGCGGTCGAGTTAGGAGGGCGGGGTGTAAAATATGTTACGGACCTTTCATCCTTATAATCTTATTTTCTTATCAGACAGTGACCGCACTTTCTGTCCACTTTCCTGTTCATATAGAATTTGAAATGACATCCGCTAGTATGTGATTGTGAATGTTAGTGCCCTGTGTTACGAAGAACGGACACATTGTGACAAATTGGTCGCATTTGTCCTCCCCGTCACTAACTGCCCCCTGGCGGTATCCTTCCACCAGCGTGACGTCTGTTTCCCATATCTTGAATGTGTAAAAGTTGCAATCATACAATTACACACCCGGCAAACACAGAACGTTATTGTAACGTTACCATGACGTTTATATAACTCAAAAATCATTATGGTAAAGTTATGGTAACCAAAAAAAAAAAACAAAAAAAAAAAACTTATGGTAACGTTATGGTAACAAAAAACTCGTTATGGTAACGTTATAATAACGTTGTGTTTGCGCGGCAGGTGACAACAGCAGCGTACTCACCTCTCTCTCGTTATCGCCAAACGGAATATTCAGTGTTCCCATGGCCCTCACAATGGCGACGAGGGACTGTATCGTATTGCTGTAGACCACTGGCTTGTACTGCTTGTTGTCTTCCTGTGTGAAGCCGCCCTCGTGAATGATTCTGAAACAAAGACGAACGCCAGGCAGTTAACATGTCCACAGCATCATGAAGAAGTTCAAAGGCAAGTTATGTTTAAGTTGTGACTACTTCTACTTCTGTCCGAACACAATGGGCAAGTTGAATTGTATAAAAGTTTTAGTTCATTAAAAAATTTTTTCGGTGGAGGGACATTACAACAATGTCTTAGATCAAGCAAAAGTGCAATATGTATGTATAACAAGCACAACAATATGATACGACAATGCGTAAAACTGCGACATATTCCATTAAAAAACCTAAACACTGAATACGCCCCAACCCTACCGTGTAACGTTAAACGAAAGAAAACTTTAGAACGTTTTTACAAGTAAGGAAAAACTAATTGGAGGACACACGAAATACATGAATAAGGTTGCAAGTGAGTTAAGCTTTATACAGTTAACGCTTTCTGGAAATGTTGCATAAGGTTTTACACAACTGGTTACCGCGACTGAGGTTGAAAGAAAGTGAATGTCAAATGTTAAAATGTCTTGGACACATTGTATAATACCACTTTGTGACGTAAACGCTGTGAATGAGCTGGGGCGGATCCAGGATTATTTGAAGGGTGGGGGTGGGGGGGGGGTGCGGAACGACGGGCCTCGGAGGCGAAACCGACCATCGCCCCCATAGTGTGGGGTTCGGGGCCTGCTCAAGGCCTCGAACTTTTTTTTTTTTTTTTTTTTGGTGTTTAGAGAGCAAAGAGTTCCCTTTGATACGGTTTAGAACTATAATTTAGCTAGTCTAAATTCTAATTTCAAGAGAGAAATATTTGTGATATATATATATATATATATTTCAGAAACCGAAGGGGGGGGGGCTCAGGACCCTTCTGACCCCCCTTCTAAATCCGCCACTGATGAGTCTGTAAGAAAGTCACAGCCAAATATTTAAACGTTTTGGATACAGTCATACTTACAATGCTCTCTGTGTGGACAGCTTGGCTGTAGTCGTTTTTATATGCTTTAATTATCACTATATCAGTACTTACAACTACGGTGTCTACTTTGTCTATTTTTATTGGTTTCCTTTTTTAAATTCTGTTGGCACCAAACGGTATTTTAGTGAAACTATTTAGAAACGAACCTAATTTCAGGTTATTAACACGCGTAAGGCGGACGCATTTTATTAAATACATTTTATTAAATAACTGGGATACATGTGCATTACAGATCTCAAGGTAATTAAAACGACCTTTAAGAATAGATCATCGCCAGTCTTTGCCTTGGTTGCCAAGTTTTGACCCTAATTTTACTTATATTAAATAATCAAATTTGCAATTAAAATTCCGTTGTCATTCAACAATAGACCGTAATAAAGGATTCTGATTAGAATTTCAACATCTTTGTCGCCTGATTATCGGAACGGAAAGAATTAACCAACGTTTTCATTAAATTTATTTCACCACCTACTACTATTTCAAATGGGCAGCATTATGTATATAAGTTCTGATGATCAAACTGACGATGCATAATAATATTTTGACTGCTTTGATACGTGATTGACATGTGTATTAACACAATGTTTATGCATATTCGTGAACGACTCGAAAAAATTTAAGATGTTTAGATGAAATGGGGGTCATAAAGCAGTGTCGACTTGATGTTGGTAACAAATATATGGGAGTTTTAAGCAGCTGCAGTTTTAATGAGTTTCTTTAGCGTCTTGCCTCGTGAAACTGATTTTAGTCTTAAGTAATAATCATGGCCACGTTTCAAATATCTGACAAGCTCTTGTCCAAATCGAAATTGGACAAAATGTCCGTTTCACACATAGAAATCAACACACCACAACCCAAGTCCAATCCTACGTCCTGAGAGAGAATCGACCCAGCATAAATTGGTTTGCTATACGGCCAAGTATTTTGCCGAGATGTTAATCAATGGTTTCAATATCCTTGGACTAAGAAACCATGTAAGACATTGTTTCATTGGCACGTGCAGGAATATTCAACTTTAGGCAATTTAAACTGATTTCAAGAACTGACTTTCGTTTGGTTACAAAACCGACGGTTTTCTTCATAAAATGACCATTGCTTTACCAGTCATTAAGGCGACCACCCTTAATGTCTTACCACTTGTAGCGGTTTTGACATCTAGCCGACCCCAAAGCAGAACTAAAAGCCTAAACTCAGTTCTTTCGCAGAATCATATCTTCAAATATCAGAAAAAAGGGAGGGGGGAAATTTGCGCCTTTCTCCTAAAAGGGGGGGGGGGGGCATTTTGTGTCTTACTACTACACAGCGCATCATACTGTGCCTTTGTCAACAAGGGACGACCTTTGCCACACAGTATGAAGCATATGCAGCATCATGATGGTTTGGACAGAGCGTATTACCAATATATGCCTTACAGCAGAAGTGCCCTCCATTGCTGCTGGCTGGCTTATATTGCGGGGTCTCTCGTTGTATATAAACTACGATCAATAAACTGACGAACAGTGCAGTGTCGCACTTCAATCACGACAGTACTGGATTCTACTGCCTTGGTAGCCTGGCTAATAGCACTGCAGCGTTAAGGGCGTCGACGGCGTTCGTGTCTGCCTGCTGTGATGTTGTGTAATTTTCAATGTTGATGCACTAGAGACGATTTCCTACGTCCATTAAATGGCTTTAGTCGTAAATTCTGTTTGTCGGTGTGTATAATAAAACTATGATTCATATTTTATTTATTTGCCTACTTTATTAGTTTGGAATGAAATAAAGAATGGTGAATAAACTACATCATAAATAGGTGATATAATTTTCATTTTCAGAATAGTTCATGCTATGAACTATTCTGAATCAACCTGCAAATAAATTCGTATGGTTCTGTATGCAAAGGTTTTGAATAGGAGGCTAGGTGGACTGCATATTTAAATATCATTCTCACTAACAAACTGACTTCAGAGGGAATAATACCGACAATAAAAAGCCATGGTTTAAATGGAAACGTTCAACGAATTTGTGGATTTCTTCTATAAAACACCGTAGAAAGGACTGCTCCATAACGTGACAGTTTTGACAAATCTGACGCGTAAATAGTGCATATATTTCTCTAAAAAAACACAACATAATGTCGTTTCCTTTTGTGTATCAAATGACTTTGACAAGCATTACGTGTACATGAATATAGCAACCTTCATTTCAAATACTCTGCTGATGTCGACGTTGGTGCCCCAAATGTAACGTTTGTGACACCTCCGCAAAAGACGTGGGTGCATTCCATAGCACGGAAATGTAGACCCTGTCTTGTCCTATTACTCTTATTAGACAGATTGGAGAGTCAGTTTTTGTATAAATTATCAGTAACACCCCCTCCCCCCCCCCCTTTGGCCTGTGACAGTAGGGTTCAACTGTCCATCTCCCAAAAGTAACCCTGCTAGTTACACAACAATAGAACTCAAACCATTGCCCACGAATATGAACATTAGTCTTCCTTCCGGTGTTTGAAATTTCATGTCACTTGGATTACTCTTGTGCATGGCTGCAGCCCACGCGGTTGTAAGGTATTAGGAGTATTTCTAGGCACAAGTGATTGGAGACACTATTTCACTCTAATAAAACCATAAGCCTTGACTTACCGTGCTTTAGTCCACTTCTTGCAATATGAACACACATATGACATATGACATTTTTAAATTTTGCAGCGAAATAACTATTGTCAATATCCGACTCATAACTATAAGGTTTGACATAGGAGAAACATTTCCCTTTTCCAAAGGTAAACGTCAGAATTCATAAAACCTGAGCCTGTCATTACTTCACCCACTTCCAGGGTCAAGGAGAGGGTTTTTTTCACTAGATATTCACAAGTATTTCTCTATTTCTCTGCACTGTACTGTTGTCAGAACAGAAAGATGTCCTCACCTAGCTGGGCTGTTGGAGAGAGTATCGTTACTGTCCTACAGGGACCACTCTCCTACCACAGGGGGCGCTAGTAGTCTGTCGCAAAAATGTTGTGTAGCCCATACTTAAATTATGTATACTATTTTAGAAGCCCCTGATATCTGAGGATACTGTCTTACAGACAGACCAAGGGTTTTGGACAAGAATCGGGGGAAATATTGAGGAGGGGGTGTTAAGCTAAACTGACGTTGTTACTGTTGCTGCTTTTGCTGCAGTGCTGTATGGAACAATGTTATTATCCGTTGCTAAGGTAACCCTCTCCTACAGAGCTTGTGATAATGCAAAATATCAACCTCAATATCCAAATCCTGAAAGTTATTTTCATCTCAGCCGTTCTTGAATAGTAATCAGTGTTATTATACTTGATTTACTCAGGTTGCTGGTAATGACCCCAAATAATGAAAGAACCCTATATGACATTTATCTACTAAATATAAATAAGCTAAGTAAGAGTGCAGCACTGCTGTCGTTATTATTATAATAAGACAATACTATGCAGTGAACACTGTTCTAATACCAAGGCCCGTGCTGTGACATCCTGTGTTTACATCCCTGCTGTACAAGTTAACTTAAACTGTGAGACGATATTACGATTCAAATATGACAAAGAACATGGGCATCCTGGATTTCGAATCCTTTCTTCAGCTTGATGCAAAAGTCAGAACTACAAGATAATAATGTGCAGTAACTTTCATATTAAAATTGTCTTTTTTTTTTGACAGTTAAACTGAAACAGAAATACATGGTATATCCAGCTGTTGTCAAGACCTACCGGTATTTTCTGCATTTTCTGTGAAAATAAAGTGCAATATACATAAACCCAAGACATTCCATAGTTCTAATTCTAAATAAACATAAGTTTGTGGAATTATAATAAGTCCATATAAGTATATACATATATTGATATTTACATTGTTTTTTGATAAAGTGAGGGGAAATCAAAATCATCAAAGACAAAGCGATCTTCAACTTACAGACATGTACTTCCTGAAATAGATTAAAAATAATATTTCAACTGAGATGATAACGGGTGCCCTTGACACAAAAATATCCTTATAAAATGTCCCTGCCCTTATGTTCTCGTGTCCATCAATCTTAAAGCTCCAACCTAGCTCCTTCTTCCTCACAAACTGTCCATGTATCTGACGTGTTCTAACACAAAACATGATAGCCTCAAATAAAATCTGCGACAAATTTGTTAATGATCGTAAGTGCAAAATCCAACGCTTATTCTTTGAATGGAGAGAGAGAGGGAAGCTTGCTTTATTGTTCTCTCTAGAGCCTAAGTTGTTGGTTTTCATTTTGTTATCACTATGTATATATTGATATATATGTGGAAGATTACGCCCCTAGAGGTACCTGTACATATCAACAAACTGAATATTTCACTACAACAACCAGGTAGTATAAAACCAAGACTTGGCCAGGAGGGGAAAACAAAGGAAAAGCTACAGTTGCCTTGCAAATACTGATTAACACCCAGAGATGATAATGTGTAATTACTGCACGCGTGGACAGCTCCTGCGTGTGAAGACTGTGGTTTTTGTTGTCGAAGTGATGTGAGAGAGAGAGGGAGAGAGAGAGATGGACAGAAGGGAGAAGAAAGGACGAGCGAGAGATGGAAGAAAGAACTAGAGAGAGAGAAAAAAAAAAGGAGAAGAGAGAGGGAGAGAGGGAGAGAGGAAGGGGGAAGAAATGAAGAGAGAGAGAGAGAGAGAGAGAGAGATCAGGTGTAATATCCAAACTAAATAGTCTTTGAAGTACATCAATGACACTGTGAAATTGACAGAAACATGATCACCCTTCATTCACAGGCCTAATCGCCATCAAATCATTTGACAACACAGATGCGTCACATTATCACAGCTGCATTCAAGAATACCGTCATTATTTAGTCACAAGATAACTCTAAAACCCTTTCAGCTAAACAAAAAAGCACAGTTAATAATTCAACGGTAATAAAAAATAGAACGCCTCCATAAAATCCGTATAAAACAGGCCCCTATTTTAGCTCTTTGTCTGGATTGAAATATATAAACGCAGTCAGCGGTTGCATGTGGAATCATAAATTAACCGAGCTTATATGCCCTGAGCCTAACCAACAGCGTTAAGAACGCTTGCGCTTACTCAAAATATAAACATTTTAGTGCTTTGCGGCTATATAGGGCAGGCAGAGACGAGAGGAATAAGTGGAGTGGGGGGAACGAAAATGCCGGCTGCTCGGCGTGTGCAGTTCCCTCCATCGGTTGTTAAATCTCCAACGACTGATCATTTGCAACATGCTAGAAACGTGGAATCAATATAAGGCCGCCCTTGTCGAAGTATGTGCAAACAAGATTTCTGGGAGATTCATATGGATTTATTATGCCGAGCTGCTATTAAATATTGGCCTTGCTTTATTTTTCAGTTGAGGGACCAGAAATGAGTGCCAGCCCTCTGTATTCTTTTTATACCCCCCTTATTCCTTAATTCCTTATCTATTTGAATTATCACTGTAGTTGGGGAGGAAAGCGCGGGTTTAAAAACAAAGAAAACGTGCAAAAGTGTTCTGCAAATCGGTATCTCGGCTTCACAGCAAGCCACATATTTCACACATTATGAAGATATTGCCCAGGTTTTTTCATGAGTGTTCAGTGCAGAGTGGAGCAGTAGCGAATTGAAAGAAGTGAAATATAAGTAAATAATGAATGCTATATTGGATACCTACTTCATTTGTTTAACAA
This sequence comes from Lingula anatina, assembly GCF_001039355.2. The sequence continues at coordinate 567,088 of NW_019775824.1, forward strand.
TGGTACTTTTTCCGGATTCACCTGCACCTGGTTTGGCGAAAAAGAAGAAAAAAATGACATGAATATTGATTAATATCGCGGAAATAGGTCACAGTCATCGACTATGCAGCTAGGGAGGCGACCAGTTTCTGCAATCTACTCCCAACATCTGTAAAATCAGCTTGCAAAAACCAACGAAAAACATGCCTAAGAGATAATACACCTTAGCCTAAAATAAAACTCCGGTTACTACAACGCCCCGTGATGGCAGTGCCCCACGGAGCGCGCTCTACTATCAGAACAATGATTATTTTCCTAGGAATTTTCATCGAATCGACCAGGCAATATGGCGGCCGCAGTAAGGCAATCATCCACCATTAGCGCGGGGTATAATGAGATGCGCAGATTTCAATATTCAGACTGGGACTAGAACGTCTGCAGAGAGCGGACCACCTCACCTAGCAGTAACAGTTTTATATCCTTAGCAGCCTGGACTCCGTCTTCTTTTATATTCTTATCAATCGCCTTGCTCCTTTCCATGGCTTCTCGCTCCTCGGCGCTAAGCGTACACCCCATCTTGTTTTCGGTATCACAGCCTCGCCTCGCCTGGAGAAAATCTTTCAAATCCTCGGCGACTCCCTGGAATCAGATCCTTGGTAATAATCCTCCAACGCTGCGTTTGAGCCGGCCTCGACGTTTCCACTGTAAATAAAAACCCTTTCGTTAAAGCGGGTTTCTCCCTGTCTCTATGCCTTTGTCAGCTATGTTCTATGCATCAAACTCAGAAGGCTCGGCTAGCAAATCGTGAAATAACGGGAGAGATTATAATATTCCAACCTGAATCAATCAATACGTGCGCAGACGGTTCAGGCACGCGAAGACTGATGGTCGAGCTTGGGAAATGGAAACGAAGGGGAGGCTGTTGCTAGGCAACCAGTTCAGCAGCAATTCTAATCAATCCAGGTAATTTCATCCCGCGTTAATTAAAACGCGATGCAATTAGCCGCTGGGCAATTGATATCGTGTAGAGCGTCACCGTCTTCTATAGCCCCCGCCTGTCCAAGGTGCATTTTCCTGGAAATTATTTCTCGGAGTTGACACTCGCCCCCTTTAGTGTCTCTCGAAGATTCTTCCGGGAGCCGTGTGACGTCAATCTCCGTATTCTTCCTTAACATATATTACAGGAATTAAGCTAACACTAGGGCGGGTGCCGCAAATGCCGGTGGCAAATACAGCAAAACTACAAAACTGCAAGACTCTGGTTTTCAATTCTTCACATCATTACCGATCTAGCGATGGATCCTAATGGGATCTAGAGAGTCTCATATATTCTTGGAAATTCTGAATGGTTAAGCTCATTTGAATATTCATTTCCATTGACAAATCTATCAGGCGCCTCATTCATAAAGGCAGAAAATTGACCTACATCGTTCCTTGTATCGATTAGACTGCATTGACAACATTTTATATAGCTTTAACAAAAAGAGAGAGACAGTAGCTTCCTTATACGGTTTTGTCCAAGCATGCCTGCCCTCACTATTATATGCAAAAGCGAGCTTCTGTGAAAGCCCAAGCTTTTCTTTGTTCCAGGTGGAACAAAGCATCTTAAGGGGCGAGAGACGCAGAGAAAGCGCACGAGTGAGCGTGTATCCATGTTATTACTGGTACCTATGCGCGAGGTATTGATCCACGCGCGCGTCAGCGCCACCTGTACGCAGAAAACAGCCCGTGTTATTGTTCAGATTACCGGGATTTTGTTATTGACCCGGTAGCCTCAGCTAGAGACGCCGGACATCTCGACCAACCGAGTCTAACAGAGGGTGGGGGGTCTAAGGTAAACAGACCCGGGATCAATTCTCCAATATCCACAGACTATCGGGCGGGATGTATTTTCTCCACTCTGACAAATTCATATCATTTGAAAAGGCTTGTATTCTATACGTTTACCGTGATGGCACGAAAAATCCTTGATCCTACATTGTATTTATCTGTTAATTAGAAAAGTGGATGGTGAGGTTATGCCACATGTATTAGCTAGGCTCCTTAAGGAAAAAATGAAGACGATTTTTGAAAAAAATAGCAGCGTCTTCTCGCTATGGGGAGGTGGGGGTGAAGGCATGAAACTTTTGCCTCTGACACTTCACTCAGTAAATATAAAATAGTAGACAAGGACAATTTTACTGTAGTATGAAGAGCACATGGAACGAAGCTGTTGTTTGGTGTTGTCTCTTTTGGTTGGTAAGAACGTTTGTGGCGCGTTTGGAGAGGGAGAAGGGAAAGACAGGGGGCATCCCCAGAGCTAATTATATTAGTGAGGTGGGGTAGGTGTGCCCCATCCTTCTCAAATCTGCAATTAATTAGGTTTGGCGGTTTACTAATGAAATAATACAAACAATTAGGCCCGGTGAAAATGTCATGTAAACGGTTCGAAAAACAATAAAGCAAATTAGTAAGTTGTTGTTGTCGAACGGGAATCCCATGACAATGCCCAAGGCATTGCTGTCGCGATTTCACGATGACCTGAAGGCTCAGGTGAAATTATATGATAAACAAGGTCTAATTTTATCTTCCCAGTCCATCTGCGTAAGTAAGGATGTGAAATTGAACTAGAGGCGATTATTTGTACACAAGCTAGCTTAAACCGATTTCAAAGTAATTCTCTCCTTAAGCAAGCAAAGCAGGGCGCAATGATCAGCGCATTACACTCCGCTACTTTCCTTGAAGAAAGTGTTCACCACGTGATCTGCTGTTATTTACCGTATCAAGACCAACGCTGATCGAGGTTGAGGGGGGGGGGGGGCAGGGAACGCTAACCCTGTTCCACATCCCTCCCCAGTCCACTTAATAAGATCAGTTAATACTGAAGGCAGCAATATCAGCAGAGAGAGAGACTCTTTAGGGTGGGGTCCATTTCTGAATTTTGCCTTCAAACCTCTAGGTAGAACAAACAAGAGAAAGGGCAGAGATCCTAGATCAATTTTTGATTTACAGTGGAAAATTACGGTTCTTTCGAAAAACTTCTGCCAGTCGTGCGTTCTTCTACTAGGCCCGTCACAGAATTCATCGTCATTCATTCAAACTGCTATGCATTAATCTAGCACATGCAAGACTGCATTTGATAGCACGAAATCTTTAGTAAACAACAGTTAACGAATCGAAGCACAAGACGGGGTGCAAGTCAGGACAAGGACGGCACTTCTACGCGTGCTTTCCAGGAACTCTAGACATTAGAACAACTCAAGTTGAAAAAACATTTTATCGTTTATACACGTGTAAGACCCACAATATAATGAAAATAATTTACCCATATACAACTGGGTATCCGCTATACATCGATACCGTCATAAGCACCAAGAAATCTATGTACAAAACGTGTCATGGTGCTGCGACTTAAGACATAAAATTCTTGCGATGTGCCCGTGATGCAAATCATCCCACCCTCCCCATCAATGCAGATTCCTTTATAAATAACTCCAACCTTTGTGATCTACAAGCGACTTTTAAGAATGGAAAATAAAATCTGTACTGAACTGCCGTGGACAGGATTACATGCCATATAACAGTTTGATTACGATATTGAGATTGATATAGTTTAACAACTCACAATTTAGTTGATATTAATTCCACATTCATTACTTAAATTAATTATAATAAAATAATAGTAAAAGATCAAGTGGTAGGATAGGAGAAAGCCATAACTATAAATATAATCGAGTACCTTTAAAAATATAATATTCAGACCTATTACACAGTTATCCAGCGCAAGGTTCACACACGTTTAACCCGAACCTTCTTCACCTGCACTTAAGCTTCTCATAATTAGCACAATTTAAAACCAGCCTAAAACACAGTTAAAACAGAGGATTAGAAATTGCCCCTTATGGTCTAAGTTTTTAAATACCGGACACTGTTTAGAGATTTTGTGAAATTGTCTCAGATGATAATCAAATACCTTGACATTTTTTCATAGAAAATAAAAAGGTAGTTTCTTAAAGAGAGATAGCTACATTGATGCCTGCGTGGGGACATGTCGTTACCATGTGCCACAGAAATGCTCTGCTTTCACAATACTGGCATTAATGACAATATTAATATAATTAACTGATATTATATAAAATATCAATACACCCGTTACATTGTAACTGACAACCAACAGGGGCAGTGACAGCAACACAGAGTGAGAAGTAACAAAGCTGGTATATGAAATTACAAGGAGACTGCAAGTGTGGCGAAAATGTGATCAAGTCAACCTGAACTTCATAGTTTTAAGAATGACACTTCTCTCTTCAAGAATGTTCAAGCAGATCTCTGAAATTCAGGGCGTTCATAAAATCTGTGAAGTAACTATGGTGATGTTTACTGCATCAAGTTACCATACTGAAGTAACTATGGCAATGTTACATATACCAAGTTACCATAGTGAAGTTACTATGGTGATGTAAAATGCATCAAGTAACCACAGTGAAGTAATTACAACAACCAAGTGATCACAGTCACCCTGACTTTCAGAACCATAATGTGGGTAATTATTTGTACCAGGCAGCTATATACCAGGGCAGGAGTCAATGCCAGTGTTCTCAAACACAGGGTGCTAAGTTTACTTGTTCAAAGTGCTTCCTGCAGCCATACAACTAACTGTGCTATAAATAAATTGTGTCAACATGATAAATTTCAAAATTATGTGAATTTCAAAATAATGTGAAACCACTTAACCTGAAAACCTACCAGATTATAACCACTGCTGTAAACCGATCCTGTTCCAGGAAATCCAAGTTTACACCAAACCACAGTGGTTTTTTTCAGTTGCACAACAGAGTGGCAATACACATTTTACCATCAAGTGAGAACATATAGACCACCATGTGAAAGACTTATGTAATACTCCAGTGCATCAGCTGACAATATATGTAACATGTAAGTGCTCTAAAACTGTGCCAAACACATACATAACTGATGCATACTTTCCCTGTGTATCTCCTTTTAAGACAACATTTGAAAAAGCTTCATACATCTACTGGTAAATGTAAGACAACCTATTATTTATATGTCATGAGATAAACCAATTATCATACACCTGTATTGTTGCACTAAAATGTCATCACATAAATTTTTTTCCCGTGCAAAATACTAAGCTTACATCAGTAACGCCGATACAATTGTGACTTGTAACAACCAATACAGTGATATATTGCTTCCAAGTTACAACAAACAGTGATACATTGTTTGCAGTTCACAACAAGTAGTGATACATTGTATCCAGGTTGCACTAACAGTGATACATTGTATCCAGGTTGCACTAACAGTGATACATTGTATCCAGGTTGCACTAACAGTGATACATTGTATCCAAGTTAACCACAATCTGTGATACATTGAACCTAGACTGCAACAAACAGTCCATTGTTTCCAAAACCAGTAACAGACATTAAAATAACACATTGATGCACATTTATAGTACAACTAGAGAAGTGGTAGTATTATACTTGTTTCAAACACTCTAACAAGATAAGATGTGTACAAAGTACACTTCCAACTTTTTATGTCTAGACAAAAATTTGAGGTACTTGAGGAACTTAAGAGACAAAATTTAGAAAAAGCTGAAAATAAAAAGTATTTATATGAACATGACACATCTTTATGTTCAGAAAACTGAATGTGTCTAGAACTGATGAAATCTGAGAACAAATAGCAATTCCTTTTAATACTGCCATTCTGACTGCTGTCCCATGAAATGCTAGTACCACAGTATGAATCAGAGGCATTAAACATTGATGCTGTAACATGTAGACTACAGACCACTTCATATATATGTAAAATGTCAAATATGCTTGTCTGTATTTAACTTTCGGCAAACAGTTCATCATCTGCTCGTTTTGGCAAAACGTTTACATGCTGGCGAGAGCTCGGACACACTGCAGTGACATCTGGTGGTCAGCACAGGAGTTCACAGGGAACTGGAAGAAACTGCCATGAATCTCTTTTTAGTTGGAAGAAATGTCTCTAATCCCTGTGGTCCAAATTTGAAGCTCACAGTCACAGGGAATAAGACAGAACTGCTTCACGGTTCTGTTGTTTGATGTATCTCTGCTTTGGTTGTGTTTCCATATGCCTGTGTTGACACTGTCGCTCTTCACACAAGAAACCTGGCTGGACAGGACCACAGTGAAAGTACTCACAGGGAACAGGCACAACTCGCTCACAGATCAGTTATCTGGTACATCTGGGCTTTGCCAGATTTTCCCGTTCCCTGTGGGGAAGCCCTCTGTGTGTCGAAATGGTTTTGGATATATTGTTTTGGCGGTATGGGAGGACTGTGATTATCATCACTAGAGAAATGACCAGTGCTGCTGTGACGGTCATAATAATTTGGTGGTGGCCGTAATGGCGCCTGGGGTTCAGGTTTCTGACCACTGGTGTACATATTGTGGACATATTGACCACTAAAACCACTGGACAAACTGGTCATACTGGCTGGACTTTGAGGTCCGGAGTCTGGATGACCATTGGGGTGGCCAGTCCTAGTGACCACTCCTACCCCTCCTCCACCGGCCAAAGTCTGTCTAACATTCTGACTGGACACTCCGCCTTGAAGACCCAGTGGCTGTTTTTGCTGACTCATCATGGCTGAACTCAATTGTGTTTGTGGTGCCTCAGACTGTGGTTGAGCAAAATGTGTCGGTTGAGCTCCCTGCATCGGCTGCTGCACCATGGGATTGAAATTGAAGGTGAGGAGCTGGGACTCGGTTGCTGGCGGGAGTCCGTTGGGGTGATAGTTTAGTCGTGCCAGGTGGCAACCGTAGCAGAGTAACATCTCCCCCAGGGGATAACAACGCTTGTCTGGTTCATCTGTCAGCTGCAGACCACAGTCCTAGAAAACAGAAAATATCAAATTGTAGAACTACAAGAACACTCCTTTTATTGACTCTTATGTTTACAAATACAGAAGATTACATTTATACATTATAAAACTGTCTGTACTTGGGGACTGGCATCAAACAGTATCTGATGGCTCTCAAAAAGTAATCCTAATATAAATATTCAGATGTTCAGCTGTTCTAAATTTGATCAATCTGAGTGAATGGTGTCACCTCTAAATATTATGACACATCTGAGAATGTAAGACATCCATGTATTACTCACTTACCCTTATGTTTCAACTTAATGTAAGTGACTCATACGTTGCTGACACAAAGACTTTCATTTTACAACTGATTTCTAAGAATATCTTTAACAAAATACAAGACAGCAGTGATAACAGACTCCTTACTTTTCTGAATCACCTACTACAAATCATGATTCTCAATCATCAACAAATAAATCCTCAAGCTACAAAATAAACTTTCACCATGAGCTAGTAAAATGGTGAAAGCACTGTTGGTGTGTGTGTGTGCGTGCATGTGTGCGTGCATACCTCGCAACAGTAGCAGTCCACATGGTAATCCCTGTCCATGGAAACTACCCGCACAGTTTCTTCTGTTCCCTGGAAAAAAAGTCAGAAAAATAAGAATACGCGAATATACTTCAGCTACAAAGAAATGAAAACACACAAGGCCAGTGGAGGAAACCTGTATAACAATTCCTTGACAATTCCACCCAGGTCCCCTTGCTGGGATGATTAATATTAAGGTTTTTATTAAAATATACATCCATCTCATCATTAAAATTTTTATTGTTTGCAGCTAATCTAGCCAAACATGCAGCATGCTAAGCAATACTGAAACAAATCAACTAAATCAATCCAAATCAACAACTCGCATCCAATATCAGGACATGAGGCCTTCAAATATAGAAGAATTGTAGGTACTTGGTATGTTTTTCAAAACAATATAGAGAACACTGACACACAAATCACATTGGTGAAAAGCACCAATTCTCGCACAAACAAACAGGCTGACATTTCACACATTTGTGTGCATACACACACGCACGCACACACACAGTTTGTCCAAAGGAAATGATAATTTCAATTTCTAGACTAGGTTGATAGGTTGCCTGCAAGTAACATTACATTCATATGCACATACAAACACACTTCAATGTAATATTTACCTCTACTGGAGTGATAACTTGCCCGCAAGCGGCACACTTAGGTGCATACATCCTGAAACAAGGGGGGTTTTCCAGTGAACTTTATATACTAAATACTTCACACAGGTGTTCTTTAATACACCCAGAGTGGTACAAAGTACTTTAAAACCTCTCTGCCATACAGTTATTAAAATATTAGCCAGTTTTTGTTGTCTTACCATAAAATGACAATATTTGGTAAAAAGACTTTGGGGTGGTAAATGACCCCAACAGTTAGGATTGTATCACTTTATATGCCTGTGGGATCATTGTTGTTTTGATCCCACTGAAGCTTCTCTTAGCTACAACTTGCTATCTCCTCGCTTATCAATTTGGATGTTAACAAGCAGTTGAGAATCATACATTTTTTTATATTTTCAAATCTTTCTTGAGAATGAATGCAATGTACTGCATCAAATTTGATACAACTAAAATTAATAAAATATAATAAATTCCATTTTTTTTACAATTTGGCATAAAAAGAAATACAAGTAACCAGGAATAAATTGCTATTGATATTCTTATTTTTTCTGGGCGTAGAAGCTTGAAAGCTGCAAATCCCTCTCCCAAGACCCAGCACAGTTCACTGAAACATGGTCTTTATATTTAGCATGAACGCAAAAAGAATTCTATCAGCTAATGACAATGTAACAAATGCCTGGTTCTGAATAATAATAGTTCTGATAATTGTAGAATCAGTTTTGATGGTTGATAGTATCATGAAACAAATAATGTCCCATATTTCATATGAACTGCACTGTTATCAAAGCAAATAAAGCAAATAAAGCCGGAATCAAATCAAAGATTCAATTATATATATCAAAATTAATTTTTTATTTACACCACTCAGTATTTGCTGATGGCTGTATCAACAAATTTCTCATCAATAAATAAAAACTGTCCTTAAAACTGTTCCATATAAGTACACTGCATATATACTTTTTATAAGTAGATATGAAAAGCTGAAAACTGATATCAAATAGAGAAACCCTCATGTAAAAAAATTGTCTAATAGCACAGATGTTATTCCGAACATAGTTCATCTGAATTGCCATAATTCATTACAAGACAGTTTTATTTCTTGACTGAAAATGTCAGTAATTTGACCAGGACTGACAGGATTCTGATCCACAAAAAGGCAGGTTTTTGGATTAGACAACTAAAGTTTTTCTTTTACCACAAAAATTTATACACTGACCAATTTTGACAGTAGTCCTTTGGTGATACAGGCAAACAGTTTGGGTGTCTAAAAAGTCTTAGCAGTCTTAGGCAATGCCAACAATGTTCAACTTGAGCAATTCTCAGAAATCAAAGTAACCAAGCTTTCAGTAAACTCTCACTTACTTGTGATAGTCTATAACGCAGTAGATTTTGTTATCTACGTCTATAGTAAACGGCACTCCGTCCAAGCAGTCATTACATACACAGCACCTGAAACAGCCCGGATGGTACGACTTCCCCAACGCTTGAAGAATCTAAATTAGTGAATGAAATACATATGAATGCTCAGGTAATAAGCAGCAAATCAAAGAGGGCGCCACATCTGTGTCTGTGACAATCATTTAATATGTCTGTGGCTTAAGTAAACTATTATTTATAACTGCTCAGTCTTAGGTAGATCAACACCAATGTATTGCTTAAAATTTCAAACAGAATCACAGCCTTAAATAAGGCTCTATTCCCATAGATATTAGATCGATCTATTCCCGCGGGGAGTCTCACTAGATTACTTTCAGATAATCCGACTTAAATGTCCGTCCCGCCTACTACAAGCTATAAGAGGGTAATTAACTTTCGTGTCTGCCCGGCTGACAGCTATTTAGCGTGAACCCCCAGGGAGTTAGATCGATCTAAAGTAGGTCGATCTAATCTATGGAAATGGGGTGTAAGTCTTGGTCATTATCCGAGGTAATAAACTAAAGTTTTCCTCTGTTTAAGATGTGAAAAATTTCTGTATTACTGCTAAAATCAACTGAAACTAGCAAATGACTAAGAATACATTTGACAAGAGTCTCTGCCTCGGTTCTCTTACCATCTCCATGATGAGGTGGCCACATATGGCACATTTCTCTGCCGTCTGCTGGAAGCCTGAGTACTGCAATACACAACAGAGATTGTGTTAGTTGTGACATCACTACAATCAAGTCTTTATTGTGACATCACAACAGAGATTGTGTTAGTTGTGATGTCACTACTGTAAAGTCTTTATTGTGACATCACAACAATGATTGTGTTATTTGTGACATCACAAGGATCAGATGTTAATTTTGACATCACAACAGACTCCCCATTATTTGTGACAGCACAACAATCAAGTATTGTGACAACCCAACAGACATTGTTGTAGTTGTGGCATCACAACAATTAGGTGTTTATTGTGACACTACAATCATTTTGTTAGGTGTGACATCACAACAGCCATTTCTCAGATGATACACCACAACACACACTGTAAAACATGAAGATTTTAACTGAAATATAATGGAAGATAAATTGCAGGCCATATTTGGTGGATAAACAGCAGTTTAGAGCGCTACAAGGGATAAAATTTAATTTGCAGTAAAACAAACTACTTCCTCGTTCTTTCATAATCATATGTAATTATGCACGTACATATTCACTGTGTGACTCATGCTTTGAGTATATAATACATTTTCTTGGAGGGTAAATACATAATACACTTCCTTCTCAGCATTATTTCCTGTGATTATGTTGATTGATTTGTGCCAACATTTTAACAATTGTGCAATTATTGAAGTTTCTTGTCTGCCCACCAACAGCTATACATTAACACTTCCTTAACCCAGCTGTAGGACAGACATATATAAAGAGAAAAAAAAAGGACCATGATTTACACAAAGAATTCAAGAACGACAGTTCATCTCAACTAAGGCAACACTTGCAAGCTACTTTAACCACAGATAAATCACTAAGTGTTCTCTTACAGTCTGAAAGTACAGTTATGACTCCCATCACTTCAACAGGGAAAATTGTGAACTTTCGAGATTTTTTTTCAGTCATAAATTCTAAAACATTCCCATCAGGTGGTTGCGACAAAATTGGAAAGCAGGCTACCTTGTGGTTCCATTCTAGACTCAAAGCACCACAAATGCTATAAATATATATATATATATATATATATATATATATATATATATATATATATATATATATATATATATATATATATATATATATAATTTAATGATTTCAAATCTATGTATCTGAGAGATTGATAATTTTCCCCCACTGAACAGATTCAAGTCACTGCTGTAACAATGCAGTCCAGCCAGGAAAATTTTGTAATTTGTTCAAACCGCAAAGGAAATATTTTGCATGTTTAACGAAAAGAACAAAAGTATCTCATGTTTTAGACCAAAAATTATTTTCACTTAAATTGAAATACATTTGGACTATGTACAAAATTGTTCTGATTTAAAAATGCCTGAAATCAAAATTTAAAATGAATTTTTGATCTCTAATTCCCATGTAAAGCCATATTTAAAGAACCTTAGAGGAAACTTGACTCTGATATTTCAGACCAAAATGCTGGTCAACTACCAATACGGATACCACCATAGTAGTTTGCTGTAATAAATTGAAATTTTGTCTTATACTTACACCCCATATACTGTTATAATAATAATAAATACTGGTTATTCTTGGGTTAAAAAATGAAGACTTTCAAGTCAAGACCAAATTTCCGTTCTTACTTCTTTTGTGCAATCCCCCCCCCCCCCTGCAAGGCAGGTGAGGCTTGTTTTATCTCCCTGTCAACAGCTTATGCATCATAAACAGGCCATAACTTCTTGGCACCTGATTAAAATTCTTGAACTTCAAAGAGGTCACTCAGCAACAGCTGGGACTTGGTCTATATTTATACTGGTAATAAAATAACAGGCAACCTTTCTGTACTTGTCCACAAGATTTGGCTTTCAGATCCGACTCATTTTTATATGCAAGCTCATGCATATGTCTTTTAGAGAGCAAACTTTCATATTCTATATTACCAAATATATATTTCTTTTCGTAAACTTTTCCAAATCTCTTTTTGGTTTTGTTAGGTCAATGACCTAGGTGCTAAACACTTTATTTAATATTTTTTTCAATTCAACTTCAGCCAAAATGGATTTCAAGGTCAGATTTTGTTTGACCCTAAAAGTTTTGACTATTTTCTGGCTTTTTGCAAGAATTCATATTTTGCTGTTTAACTTGAGCAGCAAACTAAATCAATCAAATGCCATAAACCTGATGGCACCGCTCTCAAACAATCACTTCTTCATCCAGAAAAATACAACCGTTTTGGCATTGGCTCAGACAGGTTTAGTACAATATGGTTAGACAATTGCCTTATTACCAAATGACCTCTGACCTTTGACCCCTGACCTTTGACCTGAGGTCAGGACACAGCCCAGGTGTACAAGTACAGACAGTGTAATTAGCCTATTAATTGCTCCATACCTGCAGGCAGTGGCTACAGAGGTCTTTCAGCTGCCGCATTTCGCTCACAGACATAACACAGTACAAAATGAGGCAATTTTTTTATTCTGTACAGAAATGATTCTGGAAGGACTTATTTCCCCCATGTTTTTACTTGGGGCTATTTTTCAGCAGTGTCGAAGTATTCACTTTTTTCCATGGCGTCAACTCACCAGATAGTCTTCCTCACAATACACTTTTCCATGCACATTGTAGAATGCCTTCCCGCGTAACGTCCGCCCTGGAAAACATAAAGACTTTTATATACAGATTATATATATAGCAAATGAAAGGCAAATTCATGTTAAGTGTAATAATATCTATAATTTTTTTTATTTTTTAAACATTTATCAAACATCATTAATGGATGCTTTTGATTCTTAACTGCAATTTGACTGCAGCATTCTTCTAAAATACTAATACTAATAATAAATTCAAATAAAAATAAAATTCAAAAACAAACATTATCTTAACATAATCACTCTTTTGTTCATGGACAGATGCATGTATCAGTGAAATAATAAGGTTTCAGGGCAAGTGAATATTTTTAGAAACAAACACTGGGAAATCAACAAGTCTCTGGATCACCTACATGTACATTTATTTATTCATGTGTACATTTATTTACTTATTTTACTGCCATTAAGGGCACGAGGGTCTTTCTGTTCAAAGACGTCTATCTGCTTGGGGTCAATTTTGTATAATTTATTTATCTATTTTCTAGTACCAGTTTGTTTACACAGAGAACATTGATAACATCCAGAATTTCACATAATGCAGAGGTTAGGAATATCTGACATAGTTTACAGGATAAAATTATCATCAATATCTCAAACACCTTCAGCATTTCTATTTTGATGTTTCTGTCAACAGTGAGATTAATGACTTGTACAAGGGAAGGTTTAGCAAAGGGTTAGCCAAGGGCATCTTCAGAAACAAACAATTCAATACTATCAAATACAAAATTCGATTATGATATGTAAGGGAACTGTTGTTCTTAACAAAGAGATTATAACAGAGCGAAAATAAGTGGTTTATATGACATAAAGATCTTGGGAACATTTCAGCTGGCATTTGAGCGGCCTGTCTTGCAATAAGTGACCCCTAGCAGCAGATCCTGACCTTTACCGTCTGCTGCTATGCTGACAGTAACAAATAGCTGTGGATTTTTAAGTAGAAAACACTTTCTCGTCCAGCTTGCCTTGGCGTTTTAAGTTTCTAACTGTAAATGTTAAGGTTTCCCTACAGACCTCTGACCATTTCTGTGGAACGAATGGAATAAAAACCTGTTCTAAATTATCACCACCACATGGAAGTCATACCCAGCACAAAATATCCAAGCTGCCTTGGAGATATATATATTACTGTATCTACTAAAGTCTGATTGATAATTCTTTACTAGTCCAATAAAATAGGTCAACTATTGGTTTTAAAATTAGACATTTCTTTCTTTCTTTTTTATTTAAACAGGCTTAAATAACTTAATTTGAGAGAAAAGATGTGAAAAGAAACTAGAAGACTGGTCTCTTGAGAAAAGAACTACCTTTCACTTTTAGTTTTTTTTTAAATTTTTTGAGGAAAGGAAACTTTTGAACTGTCTGGTCTATACTGTATACACTATACGAAGTTAACTATAACACTCAAAATACCCCCTGAAGACTATATTTTTTGCTAGAGTATATTTAACTCTCCAATATCTGAGTTCACCATGCCCTTTTCAAGGCCACCACTAGAAGAAAAACTCCATTCACAAATTTCAGAGACCTAAAAAAAATAGTATTTCTGAACTAGATACCTTCTAAGGTTAAAGTCAACAACGCCCAACAGCAAACAAATACTTCATTCATCAATGTAAATGTCATTAAATGATGTTTCTTATCCATTTGCCTTCTTGGGGTAAAAGCCTATCCAATCTGCCATGTTCAATCACGACCAATGAACAAACTAGATCTTTGTAAAGGCAGGAAATATTATGACCCATACACTACAAAAGAGTTGCTCTGGTTCACTGGATAGGGCCCCGGTTTACTTCACGTTAATGTGAGAGTACAAAGAACTAGTCTTCTGGAGTAACTAGAAGTGGTTTTGAACACCTTTAACTGAGATTATAACGGTTCTTTTAACACTTTTAATGTCTGTGTTTGGCCCAGCTCAGACTTTCAACACTGCAAAGGAAGTTTAAATTTTTTTAGGAGGTAATGCATAGACTGAAATGAAAAATCTAATATTCAGTTTCTCAGAGGTCATTTACCACACAGAAAAGCTCTCTCTTTCTCTCTCCATGCTTACAAGTGCCTATGGTTGGAAGTCTGCCCGCACAAAACATTAATACGGCCATAAACTATTATTTTTGTATTAAACAACTTTATTTCCATCTCAGTCTCAGAGTCAACTGCATAAATAATGTGGATTTTAATCCGTATCTTCCTTAATCCCATGGGACACTCATTCATACAAAAGCATCATTTTCTCTCTTAAAACTCCCCTTCTTCAAAACTGGTCAAAATAGCCATCAGAAGGCAAAATCCCCTTGAGAGAAACTATCATTGATTTCCGTCCTACTGGCAGTGTAGCTTTCATGGCAATACCATGGAAACGGTGCAAGGAAAATGAGAAAGGGATAGTTGGTGACTATAAATAAAGTAATAGCTTCAAATATTTCACGCCACTTTTTCATCCTTATGAGGTATTTGAATTTTGATTACCCATAATAAATAGCTCTCTGACTATTGACACAATTATCAAAGTTCAAGGCAAAAGTTTTTTGGTAAAATAATTTTTCTGTATTGTGTCTTGTTTGTATTATTACTAGTAGAGAAATCAACATAGACAAGACTGTGGAATATGGGTAGGTATACTGAAGGGGCTGGGAGAGGGGAGGGGTGGAAAATAAATTGCAAATCATCCTCTTTTTCTAAAACACTGGTCTGGTTCAAAATTCTGATATTGCAAAAAATTATTGAGCTATTTGTCTGAACGTTCTATCTAAGATTATTTACGTACAGGTCTCTGAATAACATCAGACATCTTCACAAAACCAGATAACATTTGACCTATTGATTAAAAAGAAGTACCTCATGTTTCAGATAAAACATCTGAGAGCTCCTGGAAAATATCACACAACACAGGGAATGCTACTTGGGGTGGGGCCCCTGTACAGTATCCAGGTTTTAAAACTTGGCCGAGAAAACGTTGCCTGCTGAAGGTAGCTGTGGCCGTGCCCTTTGCGTGCGTAGACACAACAACCGCAGCCAATATATTATATGGAGCCAGGTACAACAGAATCATGATAAAAAACGGCCTACCTGCCACACAAACATCTATATTACACAGCTCCAAATACTCTTGACGGCAAGCCAAGATGAAGATACAGGAAATACTGGCTTTGTACTCTTTCTTTCAGGCCATTCGGTTCAGCCTCAATGCTTTTTAAAGACCTTTTGTCTATTATTTAAAAATTGTTTATACCTTTTAAAGTTTTCATTTCTAGAAAAAATTGACTTTAAGATTTATAGTCATTATACGTGTACAGCAGAGGCTAGGCTGATTAATGCTTTTAACATTAAAATTTTTAGGCATGCAAAACTGAGGTGAACATTTTTGTTTCACCGTGTCTTTCTTCTTCCCACATAAGCAGCATATGAAGCACATGGTATAAGTGAATCTGTCTGTGCATGCATGTGCAGTATGTGCTATCCGTAGTATGCACATGTGCAAGTGTTTTTCTCTTACCACAGGAGCTACAAATGGTGTAGTACAGGCTCTTTGTGCTTGTGTGTGCATGCATGTGTGTACGCACTTACCACACGAGCAGCAAACAAAACATTTGGTATGGTACAGGTTCCCCATCGCTTGACAGGCGTCGTTGGTTCCAGAAACCATCTCACCACACGTGTAACACTGACCTAAAACAACAATGCATATCATTGGTTGAATAAAAGTGAAAGTGAAAGTTACAAGTGCTGGACTCCTTAGCATGTAAGCAATTTCAGTGTAGTGTTAAACATCCATAATGAAGGTTGTCACTTTGAGTTTGACAAATCACAAGATAAAAGAAAATGTATTATCTATGAAGGACTTATATTGTGACCAGTGGTAGTGGTGGGGGGGGGGGGTGACAGTTCGAAATGCACCATGAAAAAATGAAACTTACAATTTAAATCCAATTAAACACACACAATCACACACACACTATGCTATAAGATTGAGAAAGAGGACAGCACACAATATTTTGGTAGAAATCATAACCCGTTTGTGGTCAGGATGACAGCACTCTCTAAATATAAATATTCCACAAGTCAACTGCCATTTCCTTAAAATGAGTACACAGGTCAACCCAATACAATGACATATGTATTAATATACTTTCTGTAGAAACCACAACATAATACTTGACTAACATGCCTCCAGACATTTAAATTTAATACATCATAAGCAGTATCCCTTAAGGTGCCTCTATTTATTACCATGTCCAATTTATGTCAGATGCTTGCCAATCATCATCTATCTTGTCTACCTTGTAATGTGACAGCTGTCACAGGAACCAGTAATATGGTGATATCTGTGGAAAGTAAGGTTGTTTTTTCCTTTGTCTCTGAGTAATTTTTTTAATTGCACAGAAAGTGTTGTGCAATTATTTATATGATTCATTTACTTTGCAATTCACTGATAATGACGTTTTGCACGTTTCATCTTTTACTGTCTGTACATGGACACATGAAGAAATGTACGAAAAAGGTACAAGCACACACGTGCATGCACGCACACACAATCACAGAAAGTCAGACAGGTAACCAAACAGAAACACTGACAAAAAAAAAAAAAAAAAAAAAAAAAAAAAAAAAAAAAATAAGACAAAAGACTGACTCATACTCCCTATCTAGAACTTCCAATAACATAATTACAAGACCCCAGGGCTGACACCAGGCTCTTGCGTGTAACCACAAAATACGCAGAAAAAACTTACAATGTCCACAACTTACAATGACATCACAAAAATCCATATCTACCTTCCATCTTTAATCATACACAAATGAAAATTTAGTAAACCCCAACAATTCTCTTATAATCACACAAACAAATAGTCACAACCTAACAGTGACTATACAAAAAATCCAAATTCATGTGGTAAAGTCCATTTCAACTTGGTTGTTGCTATAGAATCATAGCACCGCAGGAAGGAAGACACTTGACGGAGACCACAAAACAGGCAATAGTTTGGCAATGACGCTGACCTGTATTAACAATAAGTCCTCTACCTTCCTTACTTCATCCGCGGATAAGTGGTCGATTGTGGAAGAAAACACTTAAACCAAGAATTCAATTTAACAGAAAATGTTTTCCTTATGACTAAGTGTGCTTGATTGTTACAAACATGCGGATAGCACATTTGGTTAATATGCGTCTGCCAAAAGCAATTATGAGATGGAAAAAAGAAAAGATTGGTTGGTTTGTATCAAAGTTTTTATGACCAGATTAACGGCCCTGTCAGCTACACATTATCAAATTATCCAGGCTTCTCCAATATCAAGACGCCAAAGGATATGTAATTTTTATCAGATTAGAAGTAGTGGTGTTTTTACCAGGTACAGCCGCAGATCAATGGATGTTTCTCCTCAGCAATATTCAGTGCAGAAAACTATTATCAATACAACCCATGTAATATAGTCAAATACTCATTCCAGTACTAAACCTTTAAAAAAATTACTGTTTAAATTCTCTCAGTTTGATGTAATTTCTCATGAGGTAAAAACTGGCTTTTCTGAACTTCTAAATCAACAATTTACATATTACCAACAAAGCATCATTTTGGTAGATGTTATTTATCTGTTTTGTCCAAATTTAAAAAAATTGCATCAATTGAAACTTTGTCTTGTCACAATTTCCATTCCCTCCTCCCTTTTTTTTGGTCACACTCCTGTATAAGTTTTTATCCATATCTCTCTCATTTTCCCTTCCTTCTCTCTCTATCTTTTTTTTCTTTCTGTCTTTCTGTTTCTCTTCACCAACCAATGAAACCAATGCCAAACAGGCATACAATAAGTAAGTTGCTGACAAATTTGAAATTTGAGTAGATATCTTGTGTAGAGACCGTGTGTCAAACCTGTGTCCTGTGGTCAAGTTCTGACCACTGGTTAGGTCACCATGGGTACTGAGAGGAGCATACTGGGGTATAGAGCAGGTATGTGTGTGTGTGTGTGTGTGCATGCGTGTGCGTGCGTGCATGCGTGTATGTGTGTAAGAGAGAGAGAGAGAGAGAGAGAGAGAGAGAGAGAGAGAGAGAGAGAGAGAGAGACTGATGTTGTTAATAGTGTCACAGCCAGGTAACCATGTAATGAGATCACCTTTAAATGTGTGTGTGTGTGTGTGTGTGTGTGTGAGAGAGGTGGGGGGGGGGGGGGGGGGGGCAACTAGCAGTTACATCACACCTGGACTACTAATCATATCACTGTAGTCATACACTGGGGCAGGCAGTGTGTGGGAGGGGTGTACT
>NW_019775824.1:587194-613159 GCF_001039355.2 Lingula anatina
TTCTTCACAACCTTCTAGTCCAATACTACCTCAATAATCTATATATCTGATCTGAGACTTCCACAGGGCGTGACAATAACAGTCCACATACCCCAGGTGTTCACTTCAGGAGTTCATCTCCACACTCTCTCCATTGTTCTCGTGACCGCAATATCTGCCAACCCTGCTCCTAGGGCAGCCGAATTAACCTCCATCTTCTCCTTTAACTGTTCTTTAAGAGACATTAAAGTGTGCACACCCTGCACTGATGTGTTATCAGGTACTAGTAGACCAAGGTTCATTAATGACTGCCTGTTCATGCAGGTAATACCTTTGTGTGTGTGTGTGTGTGTGTATATATATATATATATATGTGAGGTGTAAAGCATTTCCTTAATCTCTTCTCATTTAACAATACAACTGACAGTGAACTTGTTTCACATATTACTATCAGTTTTTTTTTTTTTTTGTTCTTTGCCCAGTTACACTTATGAAGAGCATCATATAAATGTATTTTAAGCACCTTATAAGGTTGGAGAATTGCAACAGGAACACTTTCAGAACTTATTCCAGTAGATATATCAGAATATATCCTACAGCTATAAGGAATACAAGCCAAGGTTGTCCTATGTTTTGTTCTTCAAATATTCCACTGGTTGTGAACCTCAACCTGCACTTAGTGACCTCACAAGGATAATGTTTCTGGCAACGGTAGAGCTGAGGGCACTGACACTCAGTCAAGAAAATAAGTTTGTACCTTATCCCTAAAGTCCCCAGACCTCCCCTCTCTCCATGTTCATTGCCATTTGTAACAGAGCAACTATAATGCACACAATATAGGATGCAACTGATAAAGAGAACATATGTTCTTTTTTAAATTATCCTAGCAAGTTGACAAATATTATGGTTTCATTTTGAAAGTTCAATTTTTTCTTCATATGAAAAAAAAAAAAATTAGAAAATTGACTTTCCATACAAAGTGACTTTTCAAAACATATTTAGGCTTCGTTCACATGGAATGTCTATTTTCTAAAAATCTATTTTCTATTCACGGTATCTTATGATCACGGTCTGTGCCCTAAATATCCCGCCGCGTAATTACTGGCAGCGCGACGCCAGTTACTTAAAGTAACTTATAGTAACTGGCTCATGCTGCCAGTAATTACGCCGCGGGATATTCAGGGCACAGACCGTGATCATAAGATACCGCGAATAGAAAATAGAATTTAGAAAATAGACATTGCATGTGAATGAAGCCTTAGTTACAACTCAGGAAATTTTATTAATTTTCTATCAGATAAATAAAAGCACATACATAATGAGTGCTATCTGAAACATCACTTTTTATTGATAACAACATATTGTTTAACAGATAAGCAAATACATAACAAAAGAAGCTATATTTATAACAATCCTCGAAAAACAGACTCTCTTTTATTACCACAAATTTGCACCCTTTTGTTTTTTTTTTTGTAATATATCAACCAACTTGTTCATAGCAATAACAATGTTTGATACGTGCTATCCCTAACAGTTAAACAGGGAGACAAATGATATCTACAACAAGGTCACAGGTGTGAGGGAAGAGGCTTTAATTGCATTCTAAAGATGAGTCTGCATCATAAGGGAACTACTTGTCCACTTAGAGGTGATCAGAGACAGAGTCACACCTGAGCAGATGCCATGAAGTGGTCATCTCAACCTCTTAAGATGCCTCCCCCTGATATGATGTCCTGTTAATAGTGTAATAGCTGGTCTTGGTTAATGACTTGTTAACACTTAACACAGTCACTGTGATGTCACACCAGGGCCAGTATGGGTGAGAATGCTGAAAACAGTATGAGAGAGAGAGAGAGAGAGAGAGAGAGTGTGTGTGTGTGCGTGCGTGCGTGTATGTGTGCATGTGTGTGTGTGTGTGTGTGGGCATATGTGTGTGTTTTATGCATGTGTTCATGGGAGAGAGAATATGCACAGATCAGATACTTGCCAGCTTAAAGTGGCTTAAAATGTGGTGCACTGAAAATATATGTGGCAGAAGAGGACATAGAGGGAAGAAGGTGACAATTATTTTTTGGCAATGTAAGTGATGTAAGAGCAAGTCGAACTGACCTCCCTTTCTCCTTACCAAACCCAAACAACCTGCCAGGATAAATTCACCACCAATACACATCCCATCCCAACACACTGGCTACATATCTCAGACCTTCAGCACCCTCTCTGCTGCCAAGATCAACACCACAGCCGGCACACGGCATCAGTAGCGATCTATGTCAACAATGGAGGAGTGGAAACGCGGCTTATGTTGGCACTGGCTGCACTCCAGTGAAATGTGCCCTTCAGAAAGAAATCTGAGCGAGCTAAAAAAAGGTTGTTCCGTCACTGTTGGTTCAAGGGTCTAGAACTAGCTTAGTTGTATAAGAGGGAGGTTATACTGGTATACCTGGTGAAAACTAAAATATCTTCATATGGAGAGAAAGTTGCATTTTGTCAAGATCCGTAGAATACATTTGCTTTATAACTTTCATGCAGCTACTCTGATGACTTGATCCAATCAGGGGCTTGGTGGAAGTAATGGGATAATTACTGAGACTACCATACTTCAAATATAAGATCTTTAGAGAAGTTATCTAGAAATCTTAACCCCATGTCACATGATGTGTGTTCTGTATCTAGAAGAAACATCCAATTTCATTCCTCTTTGAAGAAACAATGCTCCATTTTTGTATAATGACACTGCTAAATGTTCACAAAAACAAGAGTTACATATGCAGATCAGTTGGTTCAATAACTTCTAGTACACATATCAACATAAACAGACTTTCATCCATTTCTTATATCTTTTATATTAGTGAAAAAAGTTCACACACATAACCATGCACACAAACAAACATGCATGTTCACACATGCAAGCACACACACATACACGTGGGCACGCACATACACACTCACGTGGACACTCACTACCTCTCTGTTCCTCCAAATTCTCCATTCCTCCCTGACCCCTCCTCTGAACGAGACACCCACTACAAGATGATTCTTGAATATCTGTCCATACCACACATTAACTGAGGGAAGAGCAGAATTTATAGGAAATATTTCACCCTGCACATGTACCTCCAGTACCCAGCCACTATGGGAACTATGCAGAATAGGCTACATTACGGAGGGCCAGATAATTCTAGCAGCCACTGCGGAATACTTTTTGTTTTTTACAAAGTTTTAATGAGTGAATAATGTTTTGACAAAAAAAAAAAAAAAAAGGATATAGGTACAAAATGAGAAAATGTGGCAAAAAAATATGAAAAGTATCAAAAAATAACATTTTTTCAAAATTAATTATTACCTGAAAAAAAATTAAAGTATCAAAAAGTATCATAAATAATAACTATATTTCAAATTTGTAAATCATCTTCAACAACAAGGCAAGCAATACAACAATGCCTTCTTTGTACTGGATAATATCATAAATATGTATATCATGTTAGGATAACATGATAATGAACCTTTAAATTACCACATTTTATCATCATCCCTATCTTTATTCGTTTATCCAAGAATACTTCAATTGTCTGACAAACATTAAGACGTTATCATACCAGTTATAATCAGACATGAGCCTAATATATACTGTTCCAAGAAGCAAGTCCTCAATTCAAGAGCATGTCTCTTATATCAAAATATATATCAATATCAACACATTTCAAAGGAATATCCAGCCTTGCATGTCATTAAGTATATCTCAATATATCATCTAAAAGAAAAGTGTTTAAACTCATTATGCCCTTGCAGTCAGTCAGTTTGTAATAAGAGCAGCTCCTCTGGTATAAATAAAAGCCTTAGAGTCAGCTGTTTTAGTATTTATATCTCTGAACCAGGAAATCAGTGCACAAAGTACATTACACTACCAAAAATATGCCTCCTCATGTAACTAACTACACTGGAGGATCAATATGAAGACCAGCAGCTCTCTGGTATAGGGTGGAACTAGTGCTGCTGCCAAAGCACAGACAAGGCCGTTGATAAACAAGAGAAACTTGTACCTGGAAAGGGGGGGGGGGAGAGAGAGAGAGAGAGGATTCCACTGTATAATACGGGAGAATATTATATGTCACCTATCATCCTTCATTGCATATATGTCTTGTTTAACTATAGCAAGCAGTAATAAAATCCACACTGTATATTTTCTATCAAATCAAAGAAATCTTGAGATCAAATCCATAGTTATAATTGATGGTCATGCCAAACCTTGCAATATTGCTTCCAGCAGTTAACATGAGAGAAATCTATTGCCACAGCCTCCAGAAGTGGACGCAGGCTGCCAAGGGTCAGTTCATGAAGTAGCCACTACCTTCTATAGTTCCTACTTCAATTAAGACCATTTTAACCTGACCAGCAGGTGCTCTGAATGCTTCACTTCACACTACAGGGTGTGCTAGAAACTTGCACACATACATTGTCACAACACTCTGATAACATTCACTTGGGACCAAATTCTAGATGATATTTTTTCAATTCATTCTTTTTGGAATGAAGTCCTTTATATCATGACTAACGTTACAGGGATATCTACTTCAGGAAATTTTGAAAATCATATTACGAATGCCATTTCTGGATACATATGTAACAAGAAGAAAAAAATCAATAATTTTTCCTTTTCTTTAACAGTGGCACACAATCAAATCGTACAAAAACAGAACTATGACAAATCAGATTATCAAAGGAAACAACCTTGATAATTTACACCTTGGTCTTCCCGCACTTTTCACCCACCCTGTAAAAAACAAAAATGCCAAGAATTCCTCATCTCATCAGTTTACCTGGCAAGAGAAACATCCAGCCCAGCAAGATCCACTGAGACGCTAAGATAAGAGAAACTTGTGAACCTGAAACGGTTGCAGCTTGGAGCTCCTTACAAAGGGTTTCTCATTCTCAGCGTGTCTTATAGCAGTTTTCCCTGGATACATATGACCACTTAATGATGTACTGATATAGAAAGTTAGGACTTGGAGCATTTGTCTACTGACTCAGATACTAATTCCTTACTAATGTGGACCTCTAACCCCCCTCCCCCTTCTCTCTCTCTCTCTCACTCTCTCTCTCTCTCTAAGTTTATCATTTATGCTGCTTCTATTAATGTGTGCTCTCTCAGGTACACAGATATCAGAATTACATGAGTGGGGGGGGGGGGGGGAGATCTCCTCTCATCAAAACATTTGCTTGGAGGATTTATCAACACAAAATCATTTGTCATAAACAGCCATTAAACCAACACAATCAAGATCATGACCACACTCCATCAAATATACTCCGACCCACTCCATAACCTCAAATAATACCAGCAATAAACACAACATATTATTTAAACAAATCTTCATCACACCTGAAGTCCAGGTGACAATCTCTACCTGACCTTGGCCTGTGGCAAGCTACTGAGCTTACTGATTAATGTGGGCTTCCAGACAGGAATAAATATACTGTAGGTCCACAGCATCTCTCTCTCTCTCTCTCAGATCTAATTTACTCCCCTTTACATCTACTAAATAATTTAATAGAATGTGCAATGAAAAAATGACCTTCTAGCTGATATTGTACAGAACAGTGAAGTCAGACGATTTGGTATTTAATTTTGGTAAGATGATTAGAAACTTATAATGTAAAAGTTTTTTTTTTAATCTAGAATCATGATTTTTCATTATTTAAAATTTCATTTATAGTATCTTAATTATTTGTATTTTTTATTTATTGTCTCTTTCTATGTGGGGTCAGACTTTTTATTATCAATAATATCCACAGGGTGATATGTACAATTCTATAAAGGTGAAAAAAAGGCCAGTTTTTATTTATGAAAACCTTATTGTTTCTTTTCAATTTTCTGTCATCTCTATGTGAAAAGAGATGGACATACATCTCTTATATACAGTGGTAGACAAAGATCAGTTAACAGAAGAATATATTAATAAGAATCAAATGAAAAATCCCCTCCATTTATTTTCTATTTGCTTCCCTTCATAGTGTGGATATCCTCAAGGAATTTACCTCTCAATAACACCTAAGCCAAACCCCCTTGACCATTGGTCTAGCTGGCCAGACAGTGGCTGAAATGACCAGTGGATTGGCTGTGATATTGATTGGTCTATAATTGGCAAAGAGCAGGTGCTTTGTGTAGTAGCAAGGGATTACGTGAGCTGGTATGTTTGGTTATTCTATCATGCTGAGATCCTCGGCTATTGGGTAGAGGGATCTTTGCTTGAGCTCTTCTCTACATCTTAATGAGTGGCTCGTTAGTGGGAGGAATAACACAGGTGTGGTGATTAGTTATGTAGGGAAAACATTCTTTAAATTGTTGCTATATTTATTTCATTCTTTGTAAATTGCAACCATTGCTACTTTGAAAGAGAGAAAGACAGAGAAAAAGAATTTTACTAACAAAACTAACAAAGTTTTGAAAATAAGTTTTTAAAATCTATTAATGGACTTAAAATTTTATCTAGTTAATGATGTGTCTTATTCTCTTTCACCAAGACTTCAGTCAATGTGCAGGGAATGCAGGTAAAACTAGTCTCATTTTTGCACAGCCTGTACACTAAAGCTTACAACTTACACCATTTTTTTCTTCATATACTGAATCTATTAAGAGAACATCAGCTATACCCTCTATTAGCCAATGGTCAGTGGGTTAACACCTCTGATATGGTAACTGACCAGCTGAGAGGCTTAACTGGTCATCACTGGTCATCAAAGACAGGTCTGAAAAAGCTTAATGACTGCTTAATAGCCACTGGTCAGATCTTAATGGAGTTCCATCACCAGAGTGGATCTCAAGTTCAGGTTATCGGTATGCCTACTTTGTATGCCTTGTTTTTGCACCTGTGAAAGGTAAAAACTCAAGTGCTTCTCTTCCAGTTCAAAGCAATTCCAAGTGCTCTTTTTCTCTTATCTGATACACAAAAAAAAACTGTTCTTTTTCTGTGATATTAGAAGCAACTAGTCTGTAAGGAGGTAATTACCTGAAACTTGTATATATCATATGTATTATTTTTCTTTATTATTTCATCAACTACATTTTCTACCAATGCAAATAAATAAGACAAATAAATCATATATATTTTTTTTGTTGGAGACATAAATAAAAGACAAAAAGCTATAAGTTGGAACACGGTTGTACTTTCACAAGTTGATAACAATCCAGCATGCTTGCTGTAGTTCTGACACAGGGTTTAAGTTAGAACTGATCTGACTGCGACTGAAGAGGCACACACTCCATTGGTGTACCATTAGACTGCAGTATTTTCACAACTTGTGTTAATAAACCGTTCTAATATCTCTGTATTCTGATGGTGGTCCATAAATAATCCAGCATGGCCTGTTACTTCTGGTAGCAGCTTGAATGAGAACTCTACGAATTTTAAATCACCTGCATCCTTTTCCAGTATGTTTCAATCTATTACAATTTTGATTTGATATTGGAAAAATCTTCTTCGCACTTATATTCTTTCTCCCCCGTGGCTCTGTTATGTTTTGAAAATGTTCTCATTTAATTTAATTGCTGCCAAGCCTGCACATCTTTCATATTCCATAACCCTCCTCATACAAAATTTGAAAATTTCAAATATCTTTACTTGGAATTTGAATGTAAATTTCAAAGGGGTGCACCTTGTCAGTGATATATGAAAATAAAATAAATTCTAAACCAATTTCCCATACATGTAGGAAATATCATATATATCTTCAAAGCAAAGATTTATTACTTTGACATATATTTCAATGTAAAAATCATCTTGTCCATAAAATCTATTATCTCTAGTTTATTCGTAAAACAAGCCTACTTATATAAAAGTAAATAAATTTAAATTTAAAAACTTTGCCAAGCGTTATGATCATGATAAAATATATGCTCATATTCAAAAAACCATTCAATGATTTGAAAGGGGTCCTGAAAAGGCCACAAGGTTTCAAGTTTTTTTTTTTTTTTTTTTTTTTTTTTAAACATCTATGATTGGGTTCGCAAAAATGATGCAGGGATGACCTTAAAGCAAGGGAAGGGGGACCTCACAGGCACTGCTGGACCACACTTCCCCTTCATGTTCCTACGGCCCTCATACAAACCTAAGGACAGGAAATCCTTTGAAATTCTATCACAGGTAAACTCTCCCACACAATAATCACTAAACTGTTTCACATCTGGTCAACCAGCCAATAAATTTGATAAGAGAAGTGTGTGGTCTGGGTGAAGAGAGAGAGAGAGAGAGGCGAGAGAGTACAAGGAGTTAATGGACTCTTCAAACACATGGAATGTTTTTCACAAATTCCTGCATCGGAAATTGATGATCACTTGAGGGGAACATGTTGGAACACTTGGTTGATTGACAGACAACTTAGATGAAGTCTTTTCTTATATCTCCAGTAATGTGTTCTTAAAGATGAGAACATGAAGCTCCTAGTAGGTACCCCAGACTAAATTTGGATAAGATATGTTATGACAGGACTATTCATAGCCGATGAAAAAAAAATGTAATTCAACAGGCTGGTCATCTGATCATTCTGTAGCAAATATTCTCATCAAAATACTTCTATATGTTCAATTTGTGTACATACTGGTTAGCATAATATGTAGCACTACACAGATTTTTCCCTGTGAGCTGACTGGGAACGGCAGGAAAACTGTGACCAATGTCAGACATAAAGAGCGATCAACCCCAAACCACAGCACCTGGCGGCATTGTCAGGACCCCTAAACTACTCCATGAGTATCACGCCCAAATACAAGGCAAAAAACTAAAATCCGGCAGCCTTTTCAGGTCCCCTAACCTATTCCACCAGCACAGGTCCCAATAAAAAAGCGAAAAAGTCAAATTATTAGCTATGTCATATTCATAAAAAACCAGAAACGTGTTGGAATTTTTTTTAATCTGTCAAGTTGTGTAATTCCACAGTAGCAAACCACAATATTACCAGTGACATAGGTACACAGAGATACAAGCTTCCAGCGGAGTCAGGTAACACACCACATGTAACAGAATAAACAGGTTGTAATAGGGGAAAAACAGCTTACATAACACAAAGAAAGGGAAGATAGATCACCTTAGTGGAAGGTTTATAAGAAAACAAGATATGAGTCACAGGAGTGTGGTCTACCTCAGCTGTGAGGAGAGGGGCTGATAGAGTAGTATGAAATGAAGTAATTGGCAGGCAAAGGTAGATCTGGGAGAAAGGGAACACAATTTTTTATGAAACACCTACAAAATAACCTTGCAATGATAATAATTATTATAAATATAAGAAGAAGTAGTCTGGTAGACAATTTTTGTAGAACAAGTTCTGTCTGTCTGTCTGTCTATCAGTCTTCCTTCCCATGCCTTAATATTTTCATGTACCTATTGTTTATCAAGAGCTAGCAGAACTGGTGCACCTGGTAGAAAAGCCACATCCCTTATCATTGCTGCTTTTTTATTTTCATTTTGTGGCAGATCTGTAAAACTAGGACACCACATCTGACAAGGTCTTCTGGCCACTGAGCAGGTGAGGTCTTAAATACTGCTAGGAGTATATATACACCTCCACACACACACAGAGACTCCATTCCCAGAGATTAGATCGATCCAACTAGATCGACCTAACTCCCTGCGGGTTCACGCTGAATAGTGGGCACAAAAGTTAATTACCCCCTTAAAGCTTGTAGTAGGCAGGACGGACATTTAAGCCAGATTATCCGACAGTAATCTAGTGAGACTCCCCACGGGGATAGATCGATCTAAAATCTATGGGAATGCACCCAGAGACATATCAGTGAGTTAGGCAGCGGTACCTCCAGAGAAATGACCTGCTCCATGACTCATCAGTTCATCAGTCCCTAGAGAAATCTTTGCAATACGCTGCAGTTTGTTTTCTGGTCATAATTAACAATTTTTTTCTTCAGGGTTTGTCTCAAGGAAATAACAAATCTGATACTCTCACTATTATACTAGTACATGTGTATATGGTTCATAAGTAAATAACAGTCAAAGAACTTGGAACTGTGCCCCCCTTCCCCTTAACTTTTTTCAATATAGTCTTTATATTTACCAGAAAAAGAATATAGAAATATCATTTGTCATATGTTCCAATGTGTAAACCTCTATCTCTCTGTGAAAGAGTGTGTTGGAGGGGATGCTGCAATATGAATAAATCAAATAAATATATGTGACTAATGACAAAGAGATACAGAAACTAATGACAAAGAGATTTTAAAGACCTCAGTAAATATCAGATCCTGTTTTTTTCCACCAAAGGTAAGAGATAAGATGTCTGTCAAAAATTACCCAGTATGACTGTGCAGCCATTTTAATAAGTGACCTTCTCCCAAAAATATGCCACAACAAGCACATTTCTTTTGTTTGGTTTTCAACCTGACAGAAACTACACCAAACCTCAATCACCCTGTAGTACAATGAAACCACTAGCTAGTGAATCAGCAGGCAGGAATTATACTGTAAGGCCAATAACCGTTGTGCAGACCACAGAATGTCGATGTTTATCTGTCTGACTGTATTGTCATCTATGTTCTTCTATCTCCTCTTGTCATTGCAGTGACATTATCAGCTTCATTAACATCAAACAGGAAACGGATTGGATGATTTTCAGACCATTAATTGAAGACCAAAAAATTGTCATTTTGACTGTTCAGTTTTCAGAAAAATACATAGCAATGAATATCACTTCTAGCAATCAATTTAATTATATTTTTTTTTATTTGAAAGGAAGAGGGTGGATTAATAACATTAATTAATACACTTGGTATTCACTGCCAATGGAGACATTTTAGGTATCACATTTAAATATAACGCTCGTCTTCATATGCTTACTACCCTACAGACTAAACAAGTGCCAATGGACTCAGCAACTTGATCTAGTCATAACAGTCTAGTAAATGGTGGCTATTATAACGGACTATGCAAGATTAAATTGACAACTGACTCAGCAAGTTGATCTAGTCATAATAGTCTAGTTACTAAATGTCTACCACTACAAATATATAACACTCCAATTGATTACTGACTCAGTAACCTGATCTAGTCGCAGTAGTCCACTAAATGACCACTGCAACAGCTATGTAGGACAACACTAGAGAGTAATGACTCAGCTACTTGATATAGTCATAGTAGTCCATTGACTACTGATTCAGCTACTGTTATAGTAACCCACTGCCAATATTATAATAGATTAAATACTAATCACTGGAAAGTTATTCTTTACTTTAGTGAATCATCACCTAAATTAGTCATCATTAATGAAGAATTTAATTTAGTCTCTCTATGGATGGGTAGAGAAATCTGCTGATGATCAATGCATGGTTAAATTTCCAGTAGAAATGAAAGAGAAATGGTATTCTGTTTAATACATATGGTATAATAAAGAAACCATTGATCTGAAACAATATCCCTTCTTGTTTTGTTTTGTTTTGTTTTTTTTTTTTTGTGATACAGGAACATTGTCATCACATGAGTAGACTATTTTGATCTATTCCCAGACTAAAGTGATGAAAACTGTCTTTCTTTTCATTATTAAAGCTAACTTTCACTCTCTGTTGCTAACACTGGACCAACACCAAGTACCAGTAAAACTGATGTCACAGTCAGGCTAATAGTTTCTTTAATGTCTGGTCCTTTTTGTCTGCTATGGAACAGTTAAGGCAGATATGCTGAAACTGTCGGTCTGATCGGTCATGACTGGGAAAATTTGTCTGGACCGGTAGAAAATTGGAGTTGGTCAGTCCAAAGTACTGACAAGAGTTTTAAGAACCAAATTTTGAATTTACAGTCATCATTCGACATTCTTCACTAATGAAATTATAGAAAACCCAAAGCGTTTTTTCCTTCCATTTCAAACCTATCCCATTCACAAACAAAGTAAGCTACCTAATCATACAGGTAGTATCTGTCTCAAACGAATAGGGTGATTATTGGTCTGACAAAAATCAATATGGTCCGGCAAATTTTTTCATTACTGCTGGTCCAAATGTCCGACCATTTTGAAAAGTTTTCAGCATGTCTGTTAAGGTGTCCTAAAGGCCTTCTTGGCTTAAAAAGTTTGACTGTATTCAAGCTGTTTCTTGGCCTCCTGGCCTGGTTTGTAGTATCAGGGGCAGGAACCTCTACTATGGTCTTCTCTGGTATCAAATCTCAGAATTAGACCTTTCGGATTTCCTTTGTGTTCAAATATAGACCACAGTTAGGTTAACCAGGTCATTTTTTGACGTATGAAGAAACTATTTCCTATCTTTCCAAGTGGAATGTGACCAGATGAAGGTTGAAGTGCCAACCAAGGTTTATCTCACATATAAAATTATAGCTCTTGTTTGGAGAGACCGGCTTTTAATTTATTGATCAATATTCAATCATTTTGCTTAATTGACACTTTAAATTGGCTTAGGCCTAACAAATAAAATACATATAAAAGAAAAATTAATAAAACAATTATTATCATAGTTGTATGTTACAGTGAATATTAATTGACCTTTATTCAAGAATTCTGTTAATCTTTCACAGTAAGTAAGATGTACAGTGACAGGCCATGTTAAAAACAAGATTGCACACATTGTTAAAATGAGGGAAATAGAAATTGTAGATTAAAAATTATTTGCTATGTTCAAAAATTATTCTGTGTGGCAAAATCAAGAGTCAAAGTGAAGATTATTATTGAAGGTGGGGTGTTAAACCAATAATATCTGATTTGAAATAACGAGAGAACTGAAAACAAAAGCACCAAACATAAAACTACCCTATGAAATGCTCATGTTATTCCCTATAGTTCATAAGCCTATACTCCAAATTCAACCTAGCGAGCGGAAAAGAAAAATTCCACAATGTTTTTTTTTTCATAATCAAATCATCTCTGAATTGAGGTATTTATATTTAGATGAAAGACTGTAAATTTAAGCACTATAATCATATCAGACTGACCAATGATGACCAAAAGATGACCCTACTGATAAGGTAACACATATGGGAGAAAACACATTTTTGTCTGAAATCTGATCCAAGCCTAAATTATGACTTCAGTGTGTTATACTAGTAAATGCCTTATTGCTTTGGGCAGGGCTAAGAAGAAAAAATGTTTGAAATAAAAGAATATGGATGAACTCCTAAGAGTCCTTAGGGTCCTAGCTTGTGCCAACACATTACCAAATTCTTAAGATGATTCGAGTAAATAAAATTAAAGGTTAAATCTACTGTATATGATAACGTCAGAAGAATAGACATCGTTTTGGAGCAGCAAATTAAAGACAACAAAAATCTCTCTCTCTCTCTGTCTCATATTGACAAAAAAGTTGATAAAATTTGAAAGAGACTGATCCATAACTGCCTCCTCCATCCTTGCTCATCATATACGGTAAGCTTACAAAACAAAAAATGTAGAATCCATGCCTGTTTACCCGTCATATTGGCTGGTAACCTTTGGGAAATATGAAAACTGCATACTTGGTGCTCATAAAGCAAAACAGACCTATAATCTCAGGATTTTTACCAAGTCTGCAGAACCACTCATCTCTTACCAGTAACCAAATGCACAAATTCTAAAATATGAGAATTGTATCGGTATTAACTATTTTTAGTCTCTTTGAAACAATTCATTTCTTGCCATGTTTAATATCCTTTGTAGAGTATATATATATATATATATATATATATATATATATATATATATATATATATATATTTAATATTATCAAATGTGCATGATACACTAGTGTTCCTATAGTCTCTCTTAGTTCTAATTTGTTGTATATTTAAATAAATATCCTAAGAATGACTGTACTTTAAATCTTAAGTTGATGCCACAAAGGATTCATTTGCCTATTACCTCCTTCAAATCAAGCCTTAATAGACATAGTACTGAAAAAAAAATACAACTCTTTTCGTAAGCCCAGTAAAGCCAATTATCTTAAAATATCACTAGAAATCCGGTTTTCATCTTCTCCACATTTATCAACTTCACAAGACAAACAAAGCATGAAAAGCACCTCTCTAAATCTGTCAAATAGGCTTTATGATAATACTTCAAACCAGCGATACCCATCTTTAAAAAAAAAAAACCTGCCTCACTTTTACTCAAGTCAGAATCCCACACCCTATAATCAAACCATTACAATGAAAAAGAATGCAAACAATCTTTTCACTGAAGTGCAAACAAACCGTTTAAAATGATTTATTTTCAAAACAGAAATGTGTACCAGCCGTTTTCTGCCCTTTGGGTATATATATATATATATATATATATCTGTCAAATAGAAACCCATAGGCTACATCATAATCAAAATGTACTGTATACTTATATGTAATTATTTTATATACAAACTGACAGTTGCAGACACAACAACAATTCAGCTTTATAAAAGAAATAAACTTGTGGAAACTCCCTCTCTCTCTGCTGAAGAGGGAGATTTTTTCCTCATCTGCATTCATGTATGAGAAAATGAAACAATGTGAACAAAATGTGCCTTATGGAACAGGTTCAGGTGAAACATTATGTAACTTTATGTAACATATTTTAACCTTTGCCTAAGCAGTATATTTACCACACCCAAGTATTCAATAAATTAGCTTATGCTTGGCCAACTAACTACTGAAGAAACTATTACACAATACAACAGCCAACACTACTTTACTTACAACTTCTCTACGTAGGGTGAGCTCTCATATCTGCGGAATTAACTTGTCACTTTGACAAACAATCAATAATGTTTGTTATATGGCCAACGATTATTTAAATAGAAACAAAGCACTCTTTCATCTCTTTATGAATGAATTTTATATGAAAATAAATATTTCCAACCTTTCAGCTACTTGGGAATGAGTGAATGAAATGAAATGATTGATAGGATGGCATGCTGAGGATCCACCAGCATGATTACAATACACAGCTGACTGTAAAAAGATGAGCAACTGATGGACTTGCTGAGGGTCCACTAAGTTAATTGCAATGCACTTATTTGTTAACCACGTTGATCAGTTCAAAACAAATCTCAAAATGTCTACCAAACACCTGAATATTTTGTGCCCACATCACCTACAAGACATCCCTGCAGTCTGATAATGCTGGGTCCCAGACAAAGTTAAACACTACATACCTAACACACAGACAAACAAAACACCACTGATAGCTAGATAGAATACCCTCAATGGTGACTTGGATATTGGAAACATTAGAATTCCAATGCATCCTGAGAGATAATTGCACAGGACCATGATGTGAGGTTATATTCATGTCTCAAAAATAATCTTTTTACAAATTTTGGAAATGTGATTATTTCCTGTGGGTGAAAGGAATAATTTACTAGTACAGCAATACGTCATTCTGGCAAATTTTACTTGCAATCCAAGGAAAGGCCTGAAAATATGTCAAAATTTCAAAAGAAAAAGGCAGTACAGTCCTTTCACACACCAATGACATTTGACAACTGAAGTATGTTTCTAGTTATCCAACAGATGACAGATCCATTAGAGGTCACTTCATTATCATGACACCATGAAAATTCCAGAATGATTTTTGACAGATGCCATTTCTGAGCTGAGCCCAATTTTGGTGAAATGAAGATGGAGAGAGATGCAATGGGTCATTTGGAAAAAGCAAAATAAAAATTCCACCAGCATTTGTGAGAGGCTGATATGCTGTAGCTGTTTTATAAAGAAATGTTTCATGTACACCAGAAACCTGGGTGAAATAGTCTCAGTCAATATTTCAGTATGGCTAAGAAATGTGAAAGAAACCAATGTGGCATTTAAACTTCATTTTTTAAATGCCACAACTTAATGAAAGAAAACTTTTCCTCAACATCAACAAAATACAAGGAAAAATTTCTAGTGATTTTTGGTAATAAAGTACAAAAGTGGTCTAAGGCAGCATTTGTCCACTTTTTAACAAACAATAGCTACCTGGCTTTCTTGAAAATCAACAACAAACGGACTAGTAAGAAAGGTGTAAAATCCTCCCTGACTGGAATAATATTATAATTATCAATAATTTCAACCCATCCTTTTCATGATAACATCATAACATACCATCTTTAATCAGCTCATCATCTGACCTGACAGATAAATATAATATCCTATTACTGGTATTAACTCAAAGACTGCTATTTCTAAAGAAAATAGATGTACTGTATTCTCTTAACTTAATTTATCATAGATTAAGAGGAGAAGATCATCTCTCAGAACTGTGACACAGCTATATAAATATATACAAAATTTCTTATTTCTCCCCCATCTAATTCTGCATATCTCTTACACTTCCCTCAATTATTCTAAAACATTTGCTTTAAAGCGTCTCTCTTATCTCAATAACAATCTGAGATTTATGCAGATAGAGGTATTTTCACTCTCCACCTCAATAATATAGTAGTAAGTGGCCTGGGGTATGGTGTGTAATTGCTGTCTTGGAATGCGTCTCCCCCTCCCTCCCACTTCAGTGTCAACACATCAACACAGGTAGGACTAACTGAACAGGCAGAGAGACAAGAGCCCCCCCCCCCCTTCCACACATACACTGGGCAATTTTCTCAAAATAACTCAAGATCCAAAGTTGAGCCTAATTTCTTATTTATTTTAACATATTTTAAACCACAAGTGAAGCCATTCTAATTAAATTTTGGGCCTTTGTTATAAGAAGAAAGAGATAAGACATTTTTCCTCATGTTTTGCATTAAATAAAATTCTGCCCAATCGTTTCTCAACATCTCACAGAACTAACAATAAATACATGGCTCAGAAAATACAGCAATTCTTTACTTCAATCCAGTGTAACATTTATTTTAATTCCCTTTTAAACCTCTATAAAAAGAGGACAGGGCAAGAATTTCAGTTTTAAGTTAACTATCTTATAAAGAGATGGCTGAGACCTTTCAAACTTAATTATACATATACATGTATATTACACAAGAACATTACCATCACGATTATGTATATCTCGCTATCCAAATACCATGGCAACCATCTTGGGGTTAATAATTAAAGGATATAGCTACCTCCTAGCTTAGATCATTCAGGTAATATCTCTTGGTGCGGAGGCTTATAATAACTGAAGCAGGAGCTACATGGAAGCTATGTAAACACGGAACTTGTTATTTAGGGAGCTGTAAATCACTTACTGTGGTATGTCAGGGAATAGGTGTGTGTGTGTGTGTGTGTGTGTGTGTGAGAGAGAGAGAGAGAGAAAGAGAGAGAGGGGGGGCTTCCATGTAACAAAAAATGCATACAACACAACATCCTATAATTCTTCAAAACAAAATACCATTTTAACCCTTGAAGTCTGTAGAAGAGGTCAAAGTATACAATACATTCAGTTCCATAGCCTGCTCTAACCAAGTCTAACATCTGGATTAATATACCCCAAAAATAAAAATAAATAAAATTTTAAAAAATAATAATAATATAATAAAAAACCCTAGATGGCCATCAGTGAAGAAAAGAAATATGACATTTTTCATTGCATTTTGAAATATGTTTTATCATACACTTATACATAACTTTCAAGTCATAGGTCTATAAAGCTAAAAAAAACTTTTAGACAGTTTATGAATGATGTAATGCAGTCAACTAGCTTCTATGTTGTCCCAATATCTAACAGTTGAAATCTACCACAATAAACATCTAAAATTCACATTTAAACAAAAGTTAATAAAAATTGTCACTCACCATAATATTCACCAGGCGGATGCTGCTCCAAATCCTTTTCAATATTACTTGTCATAACCTCCAGTTTCTTCTCCGCTTCTGTCAGACCTTGGGATTTAGGTGGCGTAACTTGAAAACCAAGGCCACTCTTCTGGTTGGACGATCTAGACGACACTGAGAGAGATGGCGAAGCAGGGGGTGCTGGGTAATTATTGGCCGTTGTTGCTGGGTAAGAAACTGCTGTAGACGTGTAAAACTGAGGCACAGCAGAGGCAGAATTGGCCATGACAGGTACCGTCTCTGTGTTATGTGGCCCGTAATATGGCGGAGGTGGCTCTCGAGGTTCTGGCGACACTGAGCTTCGTTTTGATGAAGACCCAGAAGATGACAACCTCATTTCTCTCTCTAACTGCTGAGTCAACGCAGCTAGTTTCTTCTCAGCCTCGCTGGGACCGGGAGATTTTGGCGCTATGACATCGTAGTGGAGTAATACCTTACTCTGTCCACCACTAGATGACGACCCTGCAGGCGACATAGCGCCCCCTGCCACTGTATTCCTATACACTGGGCTCTGACTGCTGGTCTGTGTGGCAGCGGACACAGCCACCCCCTGCACACCCCCAGCCCCCACCCTCTGCCCAGCCAGATGGGGTTGTTGTTGTTGTTGTTGTTGT
The DNA here is from genome assembly GCF_001039355.2 of Lingula anatina. Next base: position 605,496 of record NW_019775824.1, read on the forward strand.
AGAAGATTGGGGTGCACAGTATTTGGTGAGGCCAGATTCAGTTTAATTGGGGTGCTGTGATTAGGTATACCTTGATGCAGAACATGATTCAGACCATGGGGGACGTGATGGTGATGGGTGTTGTTGCCATGGTGATGGGTGTTGTTGCCACCACCTATCCTAGAATGCCTGGGATCATTATACGCCGGTGGCAGCGCAGCGGGATCATTATTGTTTGTGTACTTTCTGTCCATGGTTTGCAGGGGACTTGACCCCGCGCTTCCTCCGCTGTGACTGTGTCTGGGAGATTCTGCTGCTGTCTGATTGGTTACATAATGCTCGTACCCCAGTGAAGACAAACTGGAGCGCTGACTGGGATATTTCTCGTTGGCGTTGATCATACCAGAGTGTGGACTTGGGAACCGGTCCATTAATGCTGTGTTCACCAGACTGGTGCGTGGACTGGAGTGCTTGGAGTCAGCACTCACACTGGACCTTGGGCTGACACTGGCCCCCCTGGTGCCCCCCACTCTGTGTTGATCATAGGAGGGGGGGAGAGGGGGGTTCACCAGGGATCCTCGGCGGCTACCACCATTTGGATCCCCACCACTGCCTACACTGCCTGTGCTAGTCCGAGGACTACTGGAGTAGAGGTAGGTCCCTGTGGTACTCTGTCTCCCCAACAGGTGCCCCTGGGTACTGTTCAGTGGTGAGGCTCCCATAGGGGGCACCTGCTGCAGCTGATGATGTTGCTGTGAAATCCCAATCGTGTATGCCCCACCGTTCTCTGCAGAAGTATAACCCAGATTGGCAGCTCTGGCAACTGCGATTTGGGATGACATTGGGAGCCCAGAACGGTTATCTACAGCAAAGGGGTAACCTGTAGCGTTTTGTTTAAGCATACTTGTGGTGTCGCCTCCACTACCGCTACTAGCTGTCCTCGTCCTTAGGTCCTTCACTGGCACAACCAAGGAATTCCCGGCGTCTAAATCCCTGCCGTCGGATGCATTATATTCCGGATTAAATCCCGTGTACGGCGTGTATTTCGGCGGTTGTTCTCCGCGTTGAATGTGCTGGAGATAAAGCTCACGTTTCTTCTGAAACTCCAAGCCGGCTGAAGTGTCTGATCGCCTAGGTATGTCTTCTCTCCAAAAAGTCTGCGGCGTCGGGACCCCAAACATGCCCAGGTCCCTCTCTATCTGGGTAACATCGCGATCATCCAACTCTGTGTAGTGATCCATGGTCCATTTAAGTGTTAAGTGTCATGGAAAAGCTTAAAGCACCAAGAAATGAAGAGCTATCCGTAAGTTTGCTAACTTCTTCTCTTTCCTGCTTGACTCACTTCTCACGTCTCTGGCGGGGACGCGGAAGAATACCAAAACATGTGCTACCGTTTACATTTGCAATATATTTCATATTTCTGGGTTTATATCACTTAAAAATACTAAACAAATATTAATGCAGCAGCAAATGTTTCAATATTCATAATTATGACTGAAATGGGCATTTTCAATGACTAAATTTGCATGAACTATGTTTTCACGCCGCGATGGCAAGATAAGCCGGAAATCCTTTGTCAGTTCAGTCGCGGTGAACTAAAATAGAAATTGGAAACCGAAGCACACAACGAGTCACTTTGTAAATAAACAAATGATAACCGCAAGAAAACATTATTCAAACATCTCATTGATCGGTTGATTAGATTAGAAATATGGCAAAATAATATATTTGTCCTTTGTAAATTTGAAAGCACTTACTGAGTTCAAATTGACAAAATATTGGTGCCAACAAATTTGTTGATTATTTGTGGGGGACGTATATGGGGGGGGGGGGATTTAGCCTTTATATGATAAGATATAGACATGTTCATCTAACTGAGTGATTCAGAAGAAATATTTTGAAGTAAGTTAGTAGGAGTAGTGTCTACATTTATAAAAGGAATTGAAGTTACGCATATTTAACCAATCAATAACCTCATACCTACAAATATATACAATGGATTCTTTATTGATACACCTTTACAAATAAGGTACAATCAAAGACAAAGACAATTACATCTAACTACAACAGTACAAACAGGTATATAAATAAATATAAATATACATGATTTCAATGTTTACATGTAGCATAATATCAATAAGTTACTTTATAATAAGTTATATAAGGAATGTATGATGGCAATCTATACATGAAGGTGATGAATTAGAATGAGTACATTGGAGAGAGTATATATATATATATAAAGGTCTACACACAATCATCTAAATATCTAAATATTTTGAAATAATGACTAAGTAAATAATGCTGCAAATTTGTGGTCCTTTTATTCGATTATTTGCACGTATTGTTCAGTTTGAGTTTTATTTGAATGTGATATACATGCACTCGGTATTTGTGATATGAATCACACATTGTGTGAAATCATATATATTTTTGGAAAAGAAATTGACAAAAACTATACTTTCATACAGTTATATTTGGGGCATTTTTCTAAATTTGGGATTATTTAGACTCTATATTGCATTGTTTTGTTTTTGAAAACCTAAGCGCCTTTGAAGAAAACTTGAAGTTTAGATGCGATAGTTGGGAAACAAAATAATTGTGTTTGAGAAGACGAGAACGTGTCCCAGCCGTGTCTCACTGTCCACACAGATAAAAGATGTCACTTCTGAAACTGAGTAAGACATGCTTCTTAAAAATGTACATCTATGTCAAAATGTGTGTTTTAGATTTTTGAAGCTGCACTCAAAAAGAAACTTTCAAATGCATATTTTAATAGCTTTTTTAGTTTTGTCTATATGATAAACCTAGAGTCTTATCATTGGCTTATCTTGGCTAAGTTATTCTTAGCGCCCTCTTTCTAAATAAAAATACAAATACTGAGCTGAAAGTGTTGGTAAATGTAACTTATGCAGTGTAATTCAGTCGGTGTAAGTAGAAAGTGGTATTATATATTTTACGTAGCTATGAGATTACAAATCACTTATCTATATTCAGTGAAATGATGAATAAATTTACGATAGATTTAAGAGAGAGCAGTGTTATACGCCAAAGGCACCTCCCCCTTCTCTCTCTCTCTCTCTCTCTCTCTCTCTCTCTCTCTCTCTCTCTCCCCCCCCCCCCCAAATGCGGGCCTTAATTACAGATTAACAGTTATGTTATAATATAAGTACTTGAATCTGAACTGTGCAGTTTGTAAGTTAAGATGAAAGAACCCAATGGGATGGAAGGTTTTGATTTATTTAGATCCGCCTTCCATAAACCACAATAAGGCTATATATATATATATATATATATATATATATATATATATATATATATATATATATATATATATATAAAGTATACTATATATGTCAGGTAGTTCTGCCACTGTGTACACAGGTTTTATACATGCACTGGTACTTGTAGGATTCCCAGAAAAGTAAAACAAATAATTCAGTTTAATTGTCCAAGTTGGAATTAAGTCACGTTTAGCTTTCAACTTGACTTTAGTGGCTGATCAGTGCATTTAATAAATAAATTCATGAAATGAATATAAATAATGATGAAAATAATAACTGTTGCTCTGTTTTGTATTTTAAACTATTGGGATTAAATGAACATACTAGTAGTCATATATCCCTGTTTGATTTAAGATATGCTGTATTTAAGTAGATGAAATCTGAAAAATAAATAAGTGCATCCCATTTCAAATCTTTTCAGTGATCTTCCTAGTATATATATAGTAGATGTACCTGTATAAGTCTATGATGGACTGACTGTGAGAAACAGAACAATGGAGGAAGAGAACCTAACACAAAACAACCGCGTCCCTAGCCCAGAGCCCCCGTCTGATGCCAGTGATATTACAACCAATGGAAGCCAGTTACGGCATCGCGAGAGACGAACTAGCTCCAGTCAGAGACGGCTGGCCAAATATGGGTCAACACATGAACCGCCGAAAGATGACGCTGTTTTTTATCCTCAGGATGATAAACATTCCTTCTTTGCTAAGGTAAGACATAATTATATTAAAGCAGGTGAATAAAGAGGTTAAGCATGGATATATGTGAAAAATTACAATAAGCACTTACTGCAACTCTAAGCCCAAACTTTGGAAGTAAGGGAAGGTTACTTCTGAAATTAGACTGAAAGTTGCATGCAATCTGACCCTGAATTTCTATATAATTATTGGGTTGTATTGAATGTCTAGGGATATTGACAATGTCTGTGCTATATAATACTTCAGTTGTGTTAAATGTCTAGTGGCGAGATATCGAGAGTGTCTATACTATATAATACTTCTGTTGTATTAAATGTTTAGGACCAGGATATGGAGAATGTCTATACTATATTATTCATCAGTTGCATTAATTGTGTAGATATTGAGAATGTCTATACTATATAATACTTCAGTTGTATTAAATATCTAAGGGCAGGATATTGAGTTTGCCTATATTATATTATTCATGGATTGTATTAATGTCTATGGGCGGGATATCGAAAGTGTTTATACTATATAATTCATCGGTTATAATAAATGTCTAGGGCCGAGATATCGAGAGTGTTTATACCACCCACAAGTATACAGAGGAGGAGAAAAAAACACTGGCCACATTTGAAAGTATGGATTATCTTCCATCACACAGTGAAGTCTACAAACACTGGCTCAGGAGACAACCAAAGAGGTAACTACATACACTGACTTGTCTGCTTCTGTAGCCTTTCTATCCCTCCTCAGAGATGAGATTTTTCCCACTATCGGCAGATTCTGGACTTTATTATTAGAAAAATATAAACAGTTCATTTATGTATGGTTAATTCACAGGTTTTTAGTTTCTATACTGAAGAGAAATCCAAAATATTATGATTTAAATATACAGTTCATCTGCTTATAATATCTAGAAAATAATATATTTGTCATATAGGACTTATGTTGTATTGATATTTATTGTGTTATATTTCCAGACAGGACTGGGATCGCTGGATCATGATGGGTCTGATCGGGTTTTCCGTGGGTTTCCTGGGTTTCTTGCTCCACCAGTTGATAGACCTGGTCTCGGAGACTAAGTGGGAGAAAGCCAGAGACTTTGTGGCTGTGAGTGTGGACACTTTGATACTGGTGATTTGGTAGAGGTGTTAGAGAGAGGTTTGAAGCAATTAGTGCTCCTCTTTGCTGCTATTTAGGATTTTTTATTTTTTCCTGGAAGTAAAAAGACCAATGTTTTTTAGCTGAAGGTTCAGATCCTGCCCTTTGTAAAAACTGGACTACAATCTCACTCTCTAGGATAACAAGGTGTTAGGTGTGTGTTAGATGTGTATGACAATCTTTAAATGTTTCCTTAGTCTCTTCCTTTAAGTGTAAAACTGGACTACGTACATTCCCACTCTGATGTCTGTTTTAGGATGACAAGATGCTGGAAGCCTGGGGCTGGTGTCTGGGCTACAGTCTCATATTTGTGGTAGCTGGCTCTGCATCTGTTGTGGTAAGTACTCTGAAATTGAAGTACTGCATTCTGTTACATGTACATATTTAATTAAATGCTTTAAAATTTTAATGTTAAAGATACATAACATTTCATTTTCTCACTTTTTGTTGGCTCAGTGATGGCCAGTAGATGAGTCTTGTAATTATAATTTTTCCAGTTCCTCCGTCCTAGCGCTGGTGGCTCAGGAATTCCGGAGCTGATTGGCTTTCTGAACGGTGCTGTCGTACGCCACATCTTCAACGTGAAGACGCTGGTGATCAAATTCTTCTCCGCCATGTGCGTAGTTGGTGCAGGGATGCCTGTAGGACCAGAAGGACCCATGATACATCTGGGGTAAGATATCTGTTATGTGGGGTAGGGGTGGGTGGGCGTGGCCTGTATGAAGAAAAAGGTGTGACATTTTGTGATTGGCGCATGTCACAATGTCAGCAACAATTGTTTGATTCAGGATTAAAATGGAAAAGTTTCTAAATTCAAGCAAACAACTTTGTTAACTAAGAGGCTCGTCTTTCCTTTGAAGAAAACAGATGCAATATTTTATTTAAAAGGAATTCTGATAATTTATTTTTGGTCAAAGTTGACAAAAAATTTGGTCATTAAGTTACTTATTTTAAAAAACTGGCCATTGCGCAAAATGATCTTCTGTTATTATTTTTATTTTTATCCATTTATTTATCCATTTTTTATTTATATATTTGTCCCCAGGAGTCTGGTGGGGGCAGGTCTCAGCCAGTTTAAGTCAGACACACTCAAGGTTCGCCTGCCATTCTTCGAAAGATTCCGTAACTCTGAAGATAGGCGGAATTTCATATCTGCTGGGGCTGCAGCGGGGGTGGCCTCAGCATTTGGGGCCCCAGTGGGGGGTCTGCTATTCTCCATGGAGGAGGTGTCCTCTTTCTGGAACATGAGACTGTCATGGCAGATCTTTTTCTGCTCTATGGTGTCCACGTTTACGACGGACTTGTTTAATTCTGCATTTAAAGGTTTTAAATATCAGGGCAAATTTGGACTGTTTCGTAGCGACCAGTATATTTTATTCCAGGCATGTATTCATTTATTAATTGTTTGTGTTCAATTGTTTTATTCAATTTAGCTTTTAGTTTACAGTTTGATTGGTTTTTCAAAGATAAAATTTTAAGAGGTTATTTTAAGAGAGAGAGAGAGAGAGAGAGAGAGAGAGAGAAATATGCTGATTCATTTTCAAATTATAATTTTTTTTTTTTTTGGATATCAATTAAGACTTGTATTGGGTTGACTTTTGAAGCCATTTTTACAATTTACCAAGGTAACAGAAGGCCTGGATGTGAACTTGCTCGCCTTTATTCCTGCCGCCATCTTGGGCGTTATTGGAGGAATTCTTGGAGCCATGTTTACCTTCATTAACCTAAAAATTGCCAGAGGGCGGAAGAGATTATTGTCAAATATTAAAAATCAGGGTCTACAGAAATGTGTAAGACTGCTGGAACCCAATATTATTATGGTGGGTAGTTTCCTATTTATTTATTTGTTTGGTTTGCTTCATTTCTGTTTGCAAAATACATACTATCAGATGTAAGATTAGAAAAATCATTGTACAAAAATTCAAGTCAGTATGAAATAAAGTAACTAAATATCAATTTCAATACAAAACTGCAGATTAAAATTTTTATAACATCAGAAATTGATCAGACTACAGTGAATGTTTCAAAATGATTGAAACATGGAAATGTATAGCTGACACTGTCATCCAATGACAATTTTACCTTAATCATAAGATACCAAATTTTGAATCTTTCAAAAACAATTTGATAAACAATTATTAATGAAAGTGATGAATAGAAAATGTATTGCTCACAGAAATCAATTACTATTTATAATTATATTGCTTTTATAATTATTTGTTCCAGATAATATTTGCCACAGTGTCTGTGTTTTTACCTGCTGCATTCAGTTGTACAAAGATCAGTTGTGTACCTGGTGGCAGTCCTGAAGACAGGTACTGGAGATCACAGTGTGTGTGTGTGTGTGTGTGTATGTGTGTGCACATGTGTGTGTGTGTGTGCGCGTGCACGTCTGTGTGGCTATGTGTGTGTTTATGTATCTGCTGCTTTGTGTATATGTGTATGTCTGTGTGTGTGTGTGTGTGTGCATTTGTGTGTGTGCATGTGTGTGTGTGTGTGTGTGTGTGTGCATGTGTGTGTGTGTGCATGTGTGTGTGTGCATGTGTGTGTGTGT
>NW_019775824.1:614523-645931 GCF_001039355.2 Lingula anatina
TGTGTGTGTGTGTGTGTGTCAGTGAGTGTAAGAGAGGGCAGGCTTGCGTCCGTACCCATGTGTGCTTGCATACCGTATGTGTGACTTAATTCTTAGTTCTGATTTTTACTATTGTGTAAAAAGAAAAAATAAATCTAGATCATATTTGGATTTTATGATAGCCAACTCATCACATGTGTAAATAGGTATTTGATGAAAATTTAAAGCTTTGGGAAAGTGGGAATGCAAAATGAAATTTGAGTAAAAACAACAGATAATCATGGTGTGCAAAATATTTTTAGTACATTTGAACACATTAGGTTCTGCTAAATTTTGTATTATATCTGTAACTTTTCATAATCTGTGAAATTCGAAACTCTTGTTTTCGTGTTTTTATCTTGCAGGCCTTACTGTGTTGACATGGATGCTAGTAACCCCCTTCAGATGTACAACTGTCCTAAAGGAATTTCATTTACAGAGGGAAATACAACTTGGACCAACAAGTCTTTTAATGAAAGTATGGGGAAATGTTTTATACTTGTTAGATTTTTAAATGATTTTATTAAGGCTGTCTTGATTATATATGTGTTTTTTGAAATTTTTATTTTGTATAATTCTTAAGGATTTAAGACTTAAAGGAGAATATCATGACGAAGATATGTTTCTGTTGTATTCATACATAGTTAATATAAATATAAAGGCAAGAGGATGAGGTCTTTTGAAAATGAGAAAAGGATTTTTTTTCATGTTTAGCTTATTCTTACTTTTCTGCTGACATCTATGTATTTATTCATAGTAATTGTCTTTATTTTGAAAGCAGAAAAAAGGGTTAACAGTAAATTTGATTAATAATTTTAATTATTTATTATTTATTTATTCATTTATTTATTTACTTCTCTTCCAGTTGCCACCTTGCTCTTTGTGTCAGGTGAGAGAGGGATCCATCACTTATTTTCTAGGAACACACACCTGGAATTTGGTTATGCCTCTCTCTTCACGGTGCTCCCTATCTACTTCCTGATGGCGTGCTGGGCCGCAGGGACCTCCATATCTAGTGGTCTGGTGGTGCCTATGCTGTGAGTAAAAGTCATTTATCTAAGAAAATTATAATCACCCCAAGTTACTGCTGGCAGCGCAGACTTTTCTGTATCTCTGTATTACTTCATCATGGCATTCTGGTGACTGGGACCTCTTTATTCGGTGGACTAGTGGGCCCTCTGCTCTAACTACAAGACATTCAAACAAACAAACAGACAAAATTATTTGTGCCCCAACTAAAGTTTCAGGTTTCCCTGTTTGCAAAGAAGCTATGTATTGTATCTCATATATTTAATTGTTACTGTAAAATTTGTCCAGTGTCATTTTATTGCATAGAAATACTTATCGAACTGCTCATGCTGGTGCATTGGTTGTGTCAATTTATTTATTATTTTTTTTAACAATTAAATAGTTTTAATTAGTTGATTCAGACTAGTAATAAATATGAAAAACTTAAATAATGTAAAATACAGCTGGATGACTTATCTACATAGTATTTGTATATGTATTTATTTATTTACGTTCAGGTATATAGGAGGTCTATATGGTAGGATTGTAGGGCGTGGGATGGTGGATTTATTTGGCGTCCACACCTCAGATGCTGGCTACTGGTCCTGGATGGACCCTGGGGCCTTCGCCCTGATTGGGGCGGCGTCTTTCTTTGGAGGCGTCTCCAGACTGACCATGTCCTTGACTGTTATAATGGTGAGATAGTGACCATATCGGGTTAATAATTTCAAAGTTCAATAACACCAACAGTTTTGAAGGTATTGCAGTGTAATTTGGGAAATTTTAGGGAAGTTATGTTTTTAATAAATGCTGAAAATTCTATGACCCTACTTTTTCTTGTATGGCACAGGAAAAAAATTTTTTAAATCTCAAGTAAAAAAAAAATTGAGCTGCCAGATTCAAAAGAAAAAAATGGTTGTGTATTTATAACAAGAAGTCACTCTAATGGAAGTTCATATATATATATATATATATATATATATATATATATATATATATATATTCCAGTTACATAGCTTATCACTTTTCAGTAAAATGCTAAGGTTCACATATACTATAATGATTTTCAAGACAGGAAAAAAACAGTGACTTTAGATAAACTGTATAGTTGTAGTCTGTTTGTGTACTTGGTCACCAAGGCTCTCCTTTCTTTAAAAAAGAATAAATATTAAATAAAAATATGAATGAATGAATAACTAAATATATAAATAAATATGTATGTAAATAAATAAATAAATGGAATTCTTTCAGGTTAATGAATCATAATTCTGTGAAAGAAAAAAATTCTTAGCTTCCAGGAAAAGGAGTGTCTTTAAGAATTAAAATTAAATAAAACTCAAGAAATATAAGAGTCTGAATCTTTCTTCCAGATGGAGATCACCAATGACATTCAGTTTCTCCTTCCCATCATGGTGGGCATCATGGTGGCCAAGTGGGTGGGAGATTTCGTGACTCACCCTCTGTATCACGCCCTCCTGGAGCTGAAATGTATCCCGTTCCTGAACACGGAGCCTGTGGTGGTACATGAAGGAAGAGACGTGTGAGTGATTGCATGGTGTCATCTCTGATGAAGAGTTTATGTTTGTCTTTGTTGGTTTGTCAGTTAATGGCCTAAATTAGAAAGTTAAGGATAACTTTTGATAAAACTTTCAGGATAAGTCAGAAATGGGGTGACTTAAAATTCATTAAATTTGTTGGTGGCCCATTCATTAATTTAACGCATTAAGTATTAATGGAAATATAGATTAAGTACAAAGGTTAATAGTGAGATTATAGCTGCAGCGGTGTGCGCTCTGGGCGTTGTTCTAATTTTTTTTTATATATTTATCTATTTGTATGTTGTTTACCTCTCTCATGTTCCCAGATTTCCACAAATTAAAATCAGACATATTTATATGTTTCAGACTTAACCTTGACCTCTATGGGGCCAAAGACGTGATGACCCCTGACCCCGTAGTGCTGCACGTCCACGAGCCAGTGCAGAAGATTGCACGTTATCTGCTGGACACGACGTATGGGGGCTTCCCCGTCGTAAAAAAGGCTAAAAATGGAGAGCTGGTATTTCATGGGCTGATCACAAGGTGGGTTATATATATATATATAGTATATTTATTATGGCAATTGTTTTGAAGTTTGGATTAGGTCTTTGAAAAAGTCACCATATACATTTCTCACTATTACTTCTTAAAACTGTAAATATGATTGCTTTAAATAAAAAGAAACAAAATATGAAAATATTGAATTAAAACACTAGATTTGAATGTATTGGATAGAAGAACAAAATTACATGAGTATTGTCAATAAAAATAATAATTATGGATACAGTACGTTCAATAAAATGCAAAATATGTCATTTAATATTTTTATCATCTAGTATGAATGCCTTTTTTCTTTTGGAAAATGATTCCATATAGTAATATTAATGTTGTGAAAGGTATAATATGTCTGGGTGTGAGGCACGAGAGGGCTTAGTATATATATATATATATACAGAGCTCATATCTGTGAAAAACTAAGTATTACTAAGTTTTGTGAGACAATATACAGGACTGTAACATGATGATGCATATCAATGAAGATTTTCCTTTTCCTCTTTCAATCAGATTTAAGAAAATTACCTATAAGTATTTTTTACGTATCCCAGGTTAGAGCTGACGGTGCTTCTGATGCATGAGGAGGCGTTTGACCCGCCACCCGAGGACGAAGATGTGGTCGAGCAGGAAGTTACATGTGTAGACTACGAGGCCGTAAGTTTTAAGTTTTAAAACAATTTTTTTTCCGAAGTAACGGAGCGTTCCCATTACCCTCTCATACTAGCTGGACCGATCTAACTCCTCATGAATTCTTGCTGAATTGCATTCAGAATACTTTAACTGTCTGGGACATCCCCTAGTAACTTTAAGTACATAACTGTGCCTTAGCGTGAATCCTCTTTGAGATCAATCCAGCTAGTACAATACAGTTATGGCAACTCAGTCTCAGTTAGTTTGATCAGATGATTTTGTGTTGATTAAATGTCCATAGGTATATTCACTTGAAGTTGAAGGAAATTTTATGTACAAGCACAATGTCTGAACATTAAACCATCACCTGTTATTGCTATTTTTCTGGTTTGTCTGTAAATTTGACAGCTTTGCTGCCTTGTTCTCATTTTAATATTTCTTTCAATTATTTTGGCCCTGCATTTTCAGTAGAAGTAAGGGGCTGAATGTCAGGAACCAAAATGTGTATATTTCAGTAACTGTGGTATTCTGTCTGTCCTCTATGTCTACACTGTTCAAGGCCATCTGGCAGGCTTCAGCTGCCTTGTTTGAAGTTGTCTGTTTTTCTTGTTATAAACAAGCACTATTTTCTTTTTTTCTTTATTGCATGTCTCTTGTTTATTTATTTATAAATGTTAATTGTATACAAATGCTCCAGACTGTTTAGCACTTTGTTCCACACTCACACTTGTTATATATATATATATATATATATATATATATATATATATTTGTTTATTTATTTATTTATTTATTTTCTAGTTAACACTGGACAAGTTGTCTGACCCAGCCAGAACTCAGGAGAGGTTACAACAGTACCTAGATGAAGACAGATATGCCAGGTTATATGTCAACTTGGTGAGTAGACCCCTGCCACTCTCTACTTCAGTTTGAGTCTAGCAGTTGTGCGCTTTTTCTTTTCTTTTCTTTTTTTTTTAATGTTGAAATCACTCCTGCACTGACCGTGCAGTCAAGGAATGCAGTCAGAAATAAAAACAGGGATTGCATAACTTTCTTTTGTGTTAAGCAAAACTACAAATTTAAGCACTAACAAGTCATCGTCCATATTTCTGTTTTAAATTGTTAACACCAACCAGTAATATTTTTCCTTTCAATCCAGAACCCATACACTACCAATTATATTTTTCCTTTCATTCCAGCACCCGTACACTAACCAATCAGCTGTCAGCATCAGGGCCTGTTTCTCCCTCAACAGAACATACATCATTTTCCGAACTTTGGGTCTACGTCACATGACAGTCATTGATGAACAAAACCATGTCATGGGAATCATAACGCGGAAAGACTTAATGGGGTTCAGTTTAGAAGAGAGGCTGTCAACAGTTATCGAACAAGAGCGGGCAAGAGAGAGAGGGGCGGAAGTAGAGATGACGCTGACAGTTGCATAAGTTATGATTACTATGAAAGTAATCAGTGAAATGAAATCCTCTAAATGCAGTCTATGCAAAAAATTTTTGGACAGCAGGGATCAAAAATCTTTTGACCAAAACCAGAAACAGTGTCCAGTTATTCAATACTTCAATACAAGTTTGCTGTCTCAGCTTTTATTCTAATGACCCCTTGCAGTAGGGTTGGTGCTGTTATGCAGTAAATCATCTCTAGTCCAGATTAATCTTTCATTAGGAATTATTTGCTCTTCTAAGAACGGGATTTGAATGAAAGTATATCTACAGTCATGAAATAACTTAAAATAACCCATTTAGCTATTTTACCCATTAAGCTATTTTTCCCCCAAAGTCCCTTTTCTCAAAATGTGAACTATATTTCCATATGTATATTTTGAATATGTAAATTTTAATGACTTACAGTTTATTGGTCCAATCTCTTTACTGTAAGAGAAATGATATTATGACATTGTTCTCAGAAGGGAAAATATATGTCATATAAGTTGGTGACAGACTTGATGAGAAATGATATTTTGTAATATTTTTACCATGTATTAAGTTTTTTTTTAATTGACAAGGACCAGGAGGATAATAGAAAAGGAAGTGCCAAATTAGTGAATTCCCCTATTAACTAGTATTCTTGATACCAATTAATGAAATACCTTGACCTAAGCGTATTTTTCTACTTGGATAGACTTGGTTTACGCCAGGTAGTTTGGGATTAACTACCTGCATAACGATGTGAAGATAGTTATAAATCTAAATAAAATATGGTGTATGAAAAGAAAATCGTTCTCAATTATTTACAGTATGCTGCTGGTTTGCTATGGTATAAAGAAAAACGTACGTCTTTAGTTTATATAGCCAGACTTGAATATTTATGCCTTGCGGCTACTGGCATTAAGCGTTTATATTATTAAGAAACTGGAATCTTCATACAGCGACGAGATTTCCCAATGCCTTATGGTATATCTTAAATTATTAACTGCTAACCGATATTAAGCGTTGATCTGCCGCTTTCACTAGACTTTGAATGATTAACTTAAATGTGGCAAACATAGTACTTAGCTTTAAAGAAGAGGCACCAGTTTCATGTTGGTTCCCTGTTCGTAGATCTACCAGTAGTCTCTGAAATTAGCCCCCCCCCCCACCTAAATTATGCAGTGGAAAAATATTATAGACGATAGCTTCCTGCACAACCAAAGCTGCAGTCGACATGTATCTACATGTGTTGTAACGTGTTTGTGGAAATTTCCCTTGTTTAGAAAAAAGTTTGAAAAGCCTTGGTCAAAACCGGACGCGCAAATTTTAGGATCGGACGTCCCCTGCGAATTTTGGGTGCAGTGGAGGCCGTGAAGTTCGTAGAAACAGAGGAGAGGTTGCAATGGAAATTAGCATTCAAAATTTTTTGGCAATTGTTGTACACGTTGCATAATCGACGATCATTGGCGGTGAGCACATCTTTTTAACTCCTGGCGTGGGGTGACGCACGTAAGACGCACTCCCACGGCCGCCGCGAGTTTCATTTTGTTCAGGGAGTGCGTCGTAATCAACACGCAAGGGTCATTCGCTCCTTCATTGCTTGCGACGTGCGTCCTAGATCACGGTTTTCCTTCCCACGGTACATTAAAAATCGCACGCCTCACTTGTGAACTCTTTGCCAACTCCGTGCGAGGGGAGCAAGTTAAGCAAGGCTGACACTTGCGATTCTGTGGCACGCATTGGCACGATTCGAGTCATGCCAGTGCGCAAACGAGTCGTAAACTGATGTGAAGTGTGCGTAAACCCGGCGTGACTGCGTGCCATGTCGGGACGAGAATTTTGAAATGTTCAAAATTTTGGCCACGACAAAATTTCGCGACCGAGTAGTGAACTATGCTCAAACTGTTCGTGAACTCGTCGTGAACTCGTCGGGATGATGCGGGAGGATGCGTGCCAGTGCGTGGCAGTGTGCGCCATGTCACGACTGTTACGAACTGCCACGAATAGTTCACGAACAGCTCACGTATATTGCGTGCCCAAGTCGGCACGACACCGTCCGAATTGCGCAAACTCGTCGTGCCAATGCGGAAAGTGCGTAAACCATGCGCAACCTATGCATGAACTTGTCGTGCCAGTTTGTGTCAATGTGGACACGCATTCCTAAACTATTCGTTAGCTCGTCGTGAACTCGTCGTGAACTATGCTTGAACTAGTCGGTGCGGGAGCCTCCCACTTCGTGCCCCAAAATGATACGACTTGCCACGAAAAAATCGGGGCCAAAAGTCGTGCAAGTGTCAGCCTTACATTACACTTGTGGCCTTGCAGTTCGCATATTGTTTGAAGAGCTTTTTGAGATATTTAATATTCCCCATACGTGCTTAAGGGCTGTTTGTGTACTCAAAATTCCACAAGGACTTGCGTGACACATGAGATTCTGCACAAAATTTGGACGCAAACAGGCCGGGTGAGCCCGTGTGGCCGGTTGTGAACGAGGCTTTTTTTAAGTCGGTCGCTGCCATTTTTGGCTCTGCGGCCTTTTTGAGGCGGTACTTCTAAACTTTGCATTCCTTTTCTGCTACACTAACATGTTCCTTTCCAATCATATTTATAGGCACATGGATTTTACTGAATCAATGCTTCTTGCGACCGAGGCTAAACGTGTAACAAACGTCAAATTGAAGATTCATTTCATATCACGTCAAACAAACTAATTAGTAAATATCGTTGGCGTGATGTATCAATACGGGTGTTAGTATCTAGGTTATAGACATTTAACACACATAGTTTGAAGGCTGCTCTTACTTCGTCTTTGATCAAAAGAAATTGATAGTACTGCAAGATCTGGATGACTGGACTGATTGTATTCCTTTTGCTTTCTATCCCAGATATAAGAGACGCTCATATGTATTAAATGTCTTCATTTGATCGGTTTTGAATTTTTTCGTAAAATACGGGGGAATACGAATGATTGTGCAAATGACTGCAGTACATGTCATATGGAAGTTGCCGCAGACTGGTGACTTAACGAAAAATCATGACACGGCAGATAAAAGCACCAAATTTTGCAAAAATTCTGAAATTTTAAATCGAATTAGAGCCGTAGTGCTCTGAAAAATTTACTGTTCGGTCGAGAAATCCAAAATGACCGCCAATGTATGGAATTCTATAGAAATATATACATACTTACATTGGTTTTTGTCAAATAAGATTTCTTTTTTCGGTGTTTCCACATCCTTATTACCCATATAATTCATACCTTTCAGGGAAGAAACGGGTTTTCTATGACTTTTTGAAAAACTCCAGTTTTTCCGGTTTCAATTAATACCAGCTAGAAAGATACATTGTCCAATATCAAATTGAGTCTGTTTCTGAGTGTTTTCCACATCCTTATTATCCACATGTGGTGAGCAACTAACATGTTTTCTTGGGCATAATTATAAATTCCCAGATGGCCGCCATTTGCCATAGGAATACTAGTACACGTGGTTTCAACTAATATTGTCAGCTAGAAAGATACTGGTACAATGTCCACTATCAAGCATGTTTTTGAGTGTTTTCTACATCAATATTACTCAATATGTATGTAGTGAGTTACTAACGTGTTTTCCTGGGCATTTTGAGAAAGTCCAAGATGGCCACCACATGCCAAAGGAATATTAGTAGTAGTGCAAAAGGTTTCAACTAGTGCCATCTAGAAAGATACTTACTCTACTATCAAATTAATTTTGTTCTTCAGTGTTTTGAATATCATGATCTCCCCTTTACCTATCTGGTAGTTATAAATGGGCATATTTGATCATTTTGAGAAAATCTAAGATGGCCTCCATTTGTCATAGGAATACAATTACAACATAATAATGGTATTGTGGGGTAATAATGATACAAAAAACACTGAAAAACGAACTGCCATACCTGAATTTAGCTCCATTTTATATTGAACCGGATCCCTCTGGCAAAAACTGAAACCAACTTCGATCCTATCATGGCCTGAAATGCGCAGCATTCACGCGATACGCGAGGGCGCTACAGTAGGGCTTCACGTGACTCAACTAGCCAATCACAGCACAACAATGGCATCGCACACAGACTCTGTGATAAGTGCTCAGCCCATTGTCAAGTAGTGTTAGTTCATGGTAACAAGCGTCTGACATGTGCAGAGGAGTTTATTGTGATATATATTGTTCTTATTGTTACATTATTAAATCTAACTCTGTATCCAAGTAGTAACTATACTGTACCAAGTCAGGTACTGATGATGTGCAGAGGTCTTATATTCCAGAATAAGCCATTACCACTTATTTATAACTTTAATTTTGTTTAATATGTTATTCATGAAAGAGTTAATGAAAGATTATTTTAATTTGTAAAATCGTGATCTTATTTTTTTTATATTCAAATAATTGAATAATGTGGGTAAAATTGGTCTTCCACTTCTTATTTGCATTTTTCCTTTACTACAAGATTATTTTGGAACAGTTGCAGCATTAAAATGTAAAATAAATAGCAATCTGAAAGAAGAATTTTGCATTATTATTAAATGATGATAGGAATTTTGGATTAAGAGATTAGTTAAATACTGAGTAGTGATATTGTCAGTCAATTTATGTAGAATCTGATAATATGATTGAAAATACTGATTGAATCCTTGGCCTTGCACTGGGCAGTTTCACATTAGTGCCAAGTGCTTTTTTGGACTCCATTGTACAGTGGTAAAAGTTCTTCAATTGCCATGAAAGTTTTTAATCAGACTCTGTATGGTGCTGCTATCTGCTGGTGCTATCGGCAACGAATTAGTTTGCCTTTGTTTCTGAGTGAATCTACCGTCTAAAATCACTATTTCTGAAAATATGTGCGTTTTGCTGAGGGTAGGCTAGGCAATACAGGGCAAACTTCTTAGTACGTGTGTACAACAGAATTTTTTAAAAAACCCTAGCGATATTTGGTCAGGAGTTGCTTGAAGCATAGCAAATCGTTGCTGTCTATCGGCATCAGGCCGTTAGTTTGTCAATTATCACGAATAACCCACGAATCGCGAACCCATTCATTTTCCTATGGCAATCTAGCAATTGCAACTCATTAAAAGTGCACGCATGCGCAGTGGGCTAAGCGTGACGTCATGCAGTGCATTTCTGGGGATGAGCATATGTCAGCCATTTAACAAGACAGCTACACTATACGTGTACCGCTTGTAAGTGAGGATGTTACCCCTCAAAATTACTACATGTATCTCAAAAGTCGGCCATTCAAGGTTATCGCAAATTGCACTCTTTTGTGAAGAACGCTTTGATTATGGGGATATTGTCAGAAGTTTTAAGAAGTTTATTTTTGCTATATAAACATGCAAGTATAAGAAATAGAAAAATAGTTCGAAGTATAAATGTATTTTTGCCACCTCTATTTATCCAAGCTTGTCCTCCCAGCAGGCATAGTCACGTTGGATCAACGTTGAAAACAGGTTGATAAGTTGAATTGTGCGGTGGCCCACAAGTGCACTCCAAATTCCAAACGACACTCCCAATTCTAAACCTCACACCGAATACTTAAACTTCACTCTCAATTCTTAAACCTCACTCCGAATTCGTAAACCTCACTCCGAATTCGTAAACCTGACTCCAAATTGAAAAAGCTCACTCCGAATTCGCAAACCTCACTCCGAATTCGTAAACCTCACTCCGAATTGAAAAAGCTCACTCCCAATTCCACTATGCCAATTCTCATCAAAGTTCTCTTCGAGAAATCTTATGAAACAGTAATTCGTCTGGGACAAATAATTTTTTTTAGCTGGGCGCTTCCAGTGAAAGGTTCGAGAGAGTTTTAGCAAACAGTGCGAATTGTGTTATACATTTTGGTTTGCGTGATACATACCTTACAAAAATAAACCAACAGTTTACGTCACAAGGTCAATTGACTTCTCCAGCTATTTTCAGTATTTTTCACAATTAAACACACACACATACACACACTCTCTCTCGCCAGGGACTGGGCCGAGTTTTTTAGAAATGTATCACGGGTATATGCTCTTCTCAAAAATTATGCATGCTTTGACCCAGATTTTCAAAGCGAGGCTAGGGCGGCATATACATGTACAGTTACATTTACAAGATGGCGGCGGCAAACTCGACAACAAAGTCACTAAAATGTGAAGTTTGCACAGCAACAGTGACGCTTTACAGTAAATTTTGTGCCACCTGTGGTGCTGAACTTGATGAAGAAACCCTAGCACTGAAATATTATTTCAACGAAGGATACAAGTATGAGGTTATTCTGTGCTTTTTGCTGAAATACCACAGAACAGAAATGAGCCTGCGAACACTCAAGGAGAGATTCAAGTCACTTGGCCTTCGACGACGGAACCTATTGGATTTAAATGACCAGGATATCAGAGCTAGAATACAGGAGGAGTTAGATGGGCCTGGTTGCTTAAAGGGGTACAGGAGCATGTGGCATACTTTGCGCGTGAGGGTTATCAGGTGTCGAGGCAAGCAGTGGCGACATGCTTACAGGAAATGGACCCTGAAGGGTGCGAAAGAAGATGAAGGCGGAAGCTCAAGAGAAGAGTTTACACTAATCCAGGGCCTAACTACTGTTGGCATATTGATGGGTATGACAAATTGAAACCTGACGGTTTCCCAATCCATGGCTGTATTGACGGTTACAGCCGAAAGATAATATGGTTAAGATTGGATAGAACGAACAATAATCCCGTAGTGATCGGGAGATATTATATGGATGCTGTGAAGGAATACGGAGGATGTCCCACGAAGGTTAGAACTGACTGTGGCACTGAAAACGGCCTTGTAGCAGCGGCACAATGCTATTTCATTGGCAATGATCTGGCACATATTTATGGAACCTCACCTCATAACCAACGAATAGAAGGGTGGTGGTCGTACCTAAGACAACACTTAACTACTTGGTGGATAAACTTTTTCAAGGACTTACTGGAACAACAAGTCTTTACTACTGGCAATGAACTACAGATGGAGTGCTTGTGGTTTTGTTTTTCCGGACTGATTCAGCAAGATTTGGATAGCGTAAAAGAACACTGGAACAGCCACTACATAAGAGAGTCACGCCACGACACTGTAAAAGAAAGACCCAATGAGTTGTTTTACCTACCTGAACTGCGCAAAACTGAGGACTTTCTTGCTCCTGTCAGTGCACAGCAGTGTGACTATATCACAGAGAATTACCTTCCCCTTGCAGAGAGCACCAATGAATACCAGGAGTATTTTCAGTATGCCTTTCAAACTGCAGGACTTTCCAACCCCCAAAACTGGCAGGAAGCCTTAGATTTGTACCATAANACTACTTGGTGGATAAACTTTTTCAAGGACTTACTGGAACAACAAGTCTTTACTACTGGCAATGAACTACAGATGGAGTGCTTGTGGTTTTGTTTTTCCGGACTGATTCAGCAAGATTTGGATAACGTAAAAGAACACTGGAACAGCCGCTACATAAGAGAGTCACGCCACGACACTGTAAAAGGAAGACCCAATGAGTTGTTTTACCTACCTGAACTGCGCAATACTGAGGACTTTCTTGCTCCTGTCAGTGCACAGCAGTGTGACTATATCACAGAGAATTACCTTCCCCTTGCAGAGAGCACCAATGAATACCAGGAGTATTTTCAGTATGCCTTTCAAACTGCAGGACTTTCCAACCCCCAAAACTGGCAGGAAGCCTTAGATTTGTACCATAATCTTTATAGGTTTGCATCCCGTTGACTATTTCAGTGTCAGACACACCTGCCCTAACTCACATTTATTTGAATTGTATTGAAGATTGGATTTCAGATGATACACTCCTTTTTAAATCTATACTATTAAAATCGTTCCTGTATGTGGGGCAAACGTGTCTGATTGGCCAATTGGAAGATTTGAATGGTTTCCCTTCACTGTCAGTCAACCAAACTTCCGTTAAGTTTTCTTGGGGTCAAGCGGGATGCAACCACATAGTCAGGTGATATGACATAATTAAAACAAGAAATCATTCCCACCTTGAAATGTTATAGTCATGGGTCATTTTTTCCTCAGTTGTACAAAGGCATATGCTGTGGCTTTGGCAGTCCCTTTGTAAATGTAAGCATTTTTGTGTAATTTGGAAATTATTTGAAGAACTTTTCTTATCAGTTTGTGTGTCAAGCAATGTACGGTAAAGTGCCATGAATTTCGAACGGCTCTTGAATTTCGAACGATCTTAAAATCGGCCGTCTGGAGTTTTTTCTGGACCATGAATTTCGGCCAGTCAGCAATTTTGCGCGATCTTGATTTCGTGAATTTCGTACACCTTAAAATCGGCCACCAGGCTATTCTCGCGCTTGTAAAGATCTAACAGTCGGCAATGTTGCCCTAGCGTACCTTTACCTGAGTACTACGTGTGCGGCCCAAGGTGCAAGATAACGATCAGTACAGTTAGTTTAGGACGCTAAACAACATCGTCATATCCATTCATTCAGATAACAGGAGAATCTATTAAGAGTTGTACTGTCGGGCTGTTGTTTCTTTACCGCAGTATTCGGTGTGAGATAGCGATCGGTAGTTTTGCTGAGGCGCACAATAGCATTGTTAACAGTAGAGACTTCAGTAACAGAACAAAAGAGCAATATTAAGAGCTGCAATAAAGATTACCATTATTGCTTTCTTGTCTCGCTCAGATCGTTCACGATCTCCCGCTNGCCTAACTACTGTTGGCATATTGATGGGTATGACAAATTGAAACCTGACGGTTTCCCAATCCATGGCTGTATTGACGGTTACAGCCGAAAGATAATATGGTTAAGATTGGATAGAACGAACAATAATCCCGTAGTGATCGGGAGATATTATATGGATGCTGTGAAGGAATACGGAGGATGTCCCACGAAGGTTAGAACTGACTGTGGCACTGAAAACGGCCTTGTAGCAGCGGCACAATGCTATTTCATTGGCAATGATCTGGCACATATTTATGGAACCTCACCTCATAACCAACGAATAGAAGGGTGGTGGTCGTACCTAAGACAACACTTAACTACTTGGTGGATAAACTTTTTCAAGGACTTACTGGAACAACAAGTCTTTACTACTGGCAATGAACTACAGATGGAGTGCTTGTGGTTTTGTTTTTCCGGACTGATTCAGCAAGATTTGGATAGCGTAAAAGAACACTGGAACAGCCACTACATAAGAGAGTCACGCCACGACACTGTAAAAGAAAGACCCAATGAGTTGTTTTACCTACCTGAACTGCGCAAAACTGAGGACTTTCTTGCTCCTGTCAGTGCACAGCAGTGTGACTATATCACAGAGAATTACCTTCCCCTTGCAGAGAGCACCAATGAATACCAGGAGTATTTTCAGTATGCCTTTCAAACTGCAGGACTTTCCAACCCCCAAAACTGGCAGGAAGCCTTAGATTTGTACCATAATCTTTATAGGTATGCATCCCGTTGACTATTTCAGTGTCAGACTCACCTGCCCTAACTCACATTTATTTGAATTGTATTGAAGATCGGATTTCAGATGATACACTCCTTTTTAAATCTATACTATTAAAATCGTTCCTGTATGTGGGGCAAACGTGTCTGATTGGCCAATTGGAAGATTTGAATGGTTTCCCTTCACTGTCAGTCAACCAAACTTCCGTTAAGTTTTCTTGGGGTCAAGCGGGATGCAACCACATAGTCAGGTGGTATGACATAATTAAAACAAGAAATCATTCCCACCTTGAAATGTTATAGTCATGGGTCATTTTTTCCTCAGTTGTACAAAGGCATATGCTGTGGCTTTGGCAGTCCCTTTGTAAATGTAAGCATTTTTGTGTAATTTGGAAATTATTTGAAGAACTTTTCTTATCAGTTTGTGTGTCAATCAATGTAAGGTGTGGTATTCTAGGAATGCAATTAGATCAGGTGGCATGGGTGAACTAAACTTTTGTAGAAAGCGTTTTGATCGGTTGTCTGATATCAGTGTGTTACATTAATTTAATTTTATTGTTAAATTATTTTTATTCCTGAAGGCCAACTTTTAACATCACATGCAGTTTTAGATACAAAATCGGGGCTACAAACTAACAATTCTTTTGTATAACAGAACATGCTTGTCTTTTGTTATATATTATGTAACTTTTCTATTTTTTTTCTACTTTAGAGAAACACAAATGCAATCTTCATATTAGCTTCATATAGCAAAGCTGTCAAATGTACAGACAAAAAACAGAAAATAAAGATGCAGAAAATAGGTCATTTTGTCAATTTTGATGCAATAAATAATGCTGTCAATCAACACTGAATTTTAATCATGAACAATAGAAAACATGGTCAATAACAGGAGCGAACAGCTAGGAGAGGTTTCTGACAGCATTCCAAATTATCTTTGTTGATGTGTCCTTTATTTTTGATGGTCTTCTAACAAAAAAGAAATACTTGTCAATGCAAACATTAAAATCTGACCATCTTCCAAAAGGCCCAGAAGACGGTCTCAATCCGCCCCTGCCATAAGATTAGTTTCAGGACCACGAGAGTTCACATAATGAAAATCATGACAGTGCATACAGACTACGTCCTTACATAAAAAACCACGAACTAAATTTGAATGTGGGAATGGATTCATTATACATTGGTAAGTCTTAGACAATTGTTGTTAACCCCAGGAAAATTCATTTTTTTTGGCCAAAATGAACAGTTTTTACTACTTTAATATGTTCATAGTATTCTTAGTTTTTTTCTATCATAACAACTCTTAGGTTTTTAAAATACAATTTATTCAAGTTTAGAACTCGTACTGAATTCAGAACCATTGAAAAGGTTAAGATTACCAAACTGAACCTTAAAACCCACAAACATACATGTACAAGTAAGTGCAAAAAAGACAGCTAGTACCTGAACATGTAACTTGTTTCCTTAAACATGCCAACTCTGCCAGAACAACTTCAACTGATGTCATTCTTCAAGAACTTACATTTCTTTCAATATTATTGCTCTTGAAACATAATGGTACACTTAAACTGTTAATCCCATCTTACACACTCAACATTGAATGCTTATTCAAATGTTTCTAGACATGTAAATGCCAGTGTTTGAAAAAAAAAATATTCCAATAAAGCTGCTGTTCAAACTTTCAATCTTGCTGTATTAACATGGTATGAATAACCCCATTGAGTTTGAGGATAGATAAAGCACTGTCATTCATATATAGCATTAATGATGGCACTACACAAAATATATATATTTTTTTGAAAACTTATTTGCAATATTAAACAATATTTACCTTCATAAATTATCACTGCTTCCTTATTATGGACACTGATCTGGCAGAGAACTTAACCTATTGGAGTTTACGGTATCAACAAGTGTGTTTTACGTAATCTCATTTAATGGCCACTTGAATCTTAATTGAATTTACAGCATTGAACTTATACCCAAGGGAAAATTACAAATGTGGCTAGTAAAGGTCTTCACACCTTAAAAAGAGGCAGAAAATAGGTCATTTTGTCAATTTTGATACAACAATAAATAATGTTAATAAGAGCACAATCAACACTAGGGATAATAACTGTTTAACAAGACATTGTAAACAACTCATAGAAATATAATATATTCTGTTTTAGCACAAAAAAGGCAGTAATATCTATTATTTTGATATCTGAGCTTGTCATCAGACCACGAGACCTCCATAGATGGCTATACTCTGTAATAATCTCTTTAAAAAAAGAAAAGAAAAACTTTTTAGAAAAATTCAGGGACTAACTTTGAATGTAGAAATTGATACATTAACCATTGGTAAGTTTACTCCAGGAAAATTCAATTTTTGGCCAAAACGAATAGTTTTAATCATCCGCAACAGGTAACATGGTGAAAGAAATTACAGTTTCAGGACCATATGTGAGATTTCAAATTCACATAATGAATACCCCAATATGTGAAAAATGATGACAGTGCATAAAATAATATTACATAATGTTTAAAAACATAAAAACCAATGCAACTGCTCATGTGGAAATACAGAAAATGCACAGCACTTCTGGTGGATGGGAGTTAAAAGTCACATCTTGAAGACGCTAGTATTTGAAAAATAATTTTTAAAAAATTTAAAATAAAACATAACAAAAAATTCCAATAAAGCTGCTATTCAAACTTTTAATCTAGCTGTATTAACATGATATAAATAACCCCAATGAGTTTGAGAATAATAAGGCACTGTTATTTATCTATAGCATTAATGTTTGCATAACACAAATTTTTTGTTAACTTATTTGCAATATTTAACAACATTTACCTGCATAATTATCACCAAATCCTAATTATGTGACACAGTTAAGAGCTAAACCTATGAGACTTTTACAGGGAAATCTCCCTGAGTGTTTTATGTAATCTCATTTAATGGCCAATTGAAAATTAATTACTAGGCAACAACAAAACAAAACGTCATTACTGAACTGTAACATGAAATTCTTTGAATGCTTTTTAAGGTTTTCTGGTGTTTGACAAGACAAAGTTGAAATATTGGAAGGAACAACACAAATAGAACGTAATGATACCTTGTTGGATAAAACCATCCCACCTCCCTGATAAAACTTTAATCTACAAGTTCACAATATTTTGTAATCAATTGTGGAGCTAGGAGCTTCATGCATTTGAAAATGCACCACCTTTGCAAAGAGCCAGAAGGAATACGTGTTCAAACTCTTTCACGTCAGTCATGTGTGCCACAGGAAATGTAATTTCCCTGCTACATGCTCCAACTTGAGGAAAGCAGATGGTGTGCTCGGGATTTCTCTCCTTGCAATCGTGATCGAAATGTGCTGTTATATTAAGCGGTTCTCCATTTACAGGGCGATGTTTTTGTCCTGTTAACCAGCCAAGAACTGCGGCTGGACTCACGTCCACAGCCTGATACTTCTGATTTTCCAGAATGTCATTTTCATCTGTAATGGTGTCCTTCTCATTCCAAGCTAGTGCTTCTGTGTAGCCCGTGATGTTCTTATCTTCCACAGTTGATAAGAAATCTTGAAAATGGTCCAAGACTGCCTCCTCAAGCTCCCATCTAAATGTTCCTTCTGCAGAATAATATGGTGAAACCAGTGAAAAAACATAATCTGAATCCACAGGACCACTTGTATTTCGCACAAACAGGTCCTTGCAGAGGGCAGCATTATCTTTAACGAGTGCATACACATTGCACTTTTTGAGCCCCTCGCAGAATTCTCTCAAGTAGAGTAAGCGCTTGCTTATTATGCTCACTTGAATAGTTCCAATAATGTCATCTTGATGGGTCTTGTCTAATGGGCCAGTGTATCCATGGTCTAAAATTGCGTCTCTCAAGCTATCATCAAATGAATCACAGTTTCTTATTTGTTCAAAGAGTTCCTTGTCGTTAGGAGTGAAATGTGTTTCAGCATCAAGTTGGTCAAGGTTGACTTCCAGTGTTAGCATCAATTCATACACAGACTCATCTAAAAACGATGGAGGAGGACCACCCTGTGCTAATGAAGCTGCGACAATTTCGCCGCATGTTTGAAAGCTTTTATTTTGAACATTGTATATGGAGTTAATGGGTGCTCCATCAGGGAACATCGATTTCCCAATGTCCAAAACGACACTTGAGAAAAATTCTTGGGACAATGCGCCTGTATCAATACCGTTTTCCCCAGAATATTGTATTCTTAGGACATTCTCTGGACAAGACTTGCATGCTTGCCGTTGCCAAAGGGAAATTATTCTTGGAAGTGGTGCTCCTCGGCGAGTAATGATGAAAAAATCACCATCTTGCTTGACATTCTTATGCATTTCACGCACTACACTTGCAGTATCCTCATGGGCTATGGTGGTTTTCTGTAGACTTGGAAAATCAAATGTAGAAGCAGTAAGATCTTCATTACTTACCTCGTCAAGCTTCTTTTGTAATTCTCTAGCCATGGCTTCATCTGATTCATATGTAGTGTTGACCTCTTCAATTTCCACAGTTGGTTCTGTTTTTCTCTTTTTGGGTGCTGAGCTTTCATGAAAGGGAACTTTTTCTTCCTTTTCATCCTCTTCATCATCATCTGTGTTAATTAAGAAGTCGCTCAGACGGCACAAGTACATGACAATCTTGGCATAATCCTTTCCCAGGTCCTCTTTATAGCGCTTTAATGAAAAGAACTCTTTGGGGCATGATCCCGGAATGAACTGGGCTTCCTCCCCATTTTCTAGAAGTAACACATAGTCTTCCTTGGTGTCAAAAATATCACTGTGGTAAGCCTTGAATTTGTCCATTGCCTTCTCCAGGATGACACTGCAGGGTGCTTTATTTGACACTGACAAAGCAATACGCTTCCCTCTCTTGGGTTTGAGGCGCATCTCCTTTTCACAAAAGTACATCATGCCTATCATAATTTGGACTTCTTTTTCCTCCTCAACTTGTTTCTTGGACACCATGGTTTTCCATTCTTTTCCCTTGGATTTTCTGAATTCACTAAATGACTTCACTGTTGATGGTGTTCTACCTGAAAAAAGTTTTTTGTTTTTGTAATTCTTTGAATCCAATAAAATATAAATGGTTCAATAATGCAGGGTGATAAATACTTGGGGTTGAGTATTAAAATTATATTAAAATGTGATGTCTATTGGTCTGTGAGGCAGATCTTTATCCAGGATTACAGAATTTCATGGTCATCTACATAAAGAGTTTTAGTGTGGGTGTTATATAAATGTGTATAGACATAAACATTTTGGAAACTTTTTTCCATTTTTGTGCAGATAATTATTATTATTGCAAGGATACCTAGAGGATCAGAGAGGCGTTACCGCCTCCAGTTATTGTACCACCAGCTGGAATAAGCGCATCTGCTGGGAAAACCAAAATGGGATACGAGCTGTAGGTTTGTAACGGTGACATGGAAGCTGAGAATATGGAGCTGGTAAACATGACAGGTCAGGACTAAAACCAATTCAAGGTCGCATTGACACTGCTAATATACAACTTTCTATTCAAGTTCACTAACAAGTTCAACAGTAAATATATTGGCTGGAAAGATTGTTAAGTGCAGCTTATGGTAATAAGTAGGTCAAAGGTCAAATTCATGGGCAGACAATGATTGCCAATATATGACTTCCTATTCAAGTTCAATAGTAACTATGGGCGCATCTTTTCTAGATTTGGATGTTTAAGGGTAGGAAAATTTGCAATGTTCAGTTCATGGCGAGAAGTAGGTCAAAGGTCAAATTCAAGGTCACAGAAATATTGCCAATATATGACTTCCTACTCATGTTCTATAGTAACTATGGCCACATCTCGGCTAGTTTTGGAGTATTCCACATTTTTATTTTCACCATTGAATATTGCGACATTGCACTTTTGATATTAGGCAACTCCGAAACCATAAGGCAAGCAAAAAAAACGAACACCATCTTCAGTGTTGGCCTTTCTAAGCTCTACAAAATGCAACAAACCAGAGGTCTCTAGCATTTATGGTTCCACAATTAGAGAGAATTTTTAGTTTTGGCATCTAATGGCTACCTCTCCCGTAAAAATGCACTGATTGACCTTAAACTCACTAAGATGTAAGGGGTACCTGATTGTAACCCCTCACTATAATATGAGAGCTTAGGTCTGTGTAGTTTCTGAAAATTGGCACAAGCAATTTTTTTTTTTGCCCAAAAAATTGCTATTTTTACCAATTTTTTGAAGATTTTATCTTGAAATAAAGGTCAAAGGTCAAATCTAAGGTCATATTTGAAATCTTCACATATGACATATGACTTTTGGAAGGTTATCTATAATAATTTTTTCCATAACCCCTTGGGTTTGGGAGATATTTAGCATTTGATTTTCAAAAATTTTGACAAGGGTGCACTGCAACGGATGCACGCCTAGGCAAATGCACCGACAGACACCAAAATGCAGGGGGATCAAGTTGAGATTATATGTGACCTAATTCCAAGAGATGGGGTCTTGGGCTCTTGTGGTCTAGGAGGAGAAGTGGTAACGGTGACTTGTATCCAGCGCCAGAACGCGGAGCTGGCGTAGCCGGCGCAGCCGTACGAGACGGGTCGGGGTAAAACCATGAGTACCGCCAGCGCTCACACTGGTGGTACTAATTATAAAGTTAAAACACAAGTCTGTGTTGCTGTGTTGTGTCAATGCAAAGATAAAATACAAAATTCTTCATGTTATGCATTCGTTAAATCACATCATCCCTATGCTCAAAACCTTAAACACTACATTTTATGCATATTTATACATGATATGGGGTGATGTTGTGATTTGTAACCTTTTTTGGGCAAAATGGATGTCAATTTTACAAACACAGTTCTTTGTTGTCATGTTAAAATGACAGAAGAATGCTAGACATTTTACACAAACACTCACTATCTCACTTGCTTTTCTTGAAGGACACAATGTGTTTGAAATTGAAAACAAAAATTTACAAGATTGTATTACTATATCAAGACTTGTGCATGACTGTGAAAACACTTTTTTACAGTATGAAACCCTATGAGAAGAGGGTGTGGGTATGGGTGTGGGTGTGGGGTGAGGATATGTTCTGGAAATACACTAGGACTGTGACAATTTAACCCAAATATTCTCTGGATAATAATGTACCTTGTGCATTTGTACTGGGACCAGGTTGGTTGAAACTGGAGTATGCCGCTGTGGGAAAAATTAAATATTCCATCAATTGTTTTCACTAAAAGCAACTGTATGTGGCTGCTAACCAGGCAAGGATAATGCACTTAACACACTACACCCTTTTTATAGAAAGGAAACTCCATGTAATCTTGCAAAAGAAGCACAACTTTACTAGGTGTCAAACAACTTTTGTGCACCACCTTATTGCTCATTCGCAGATTGCAGATTCCTTTCTTTGATTAAGCTTCATTCTATAAGAAATTGAGGGAGATGCAATTGGGTGGCGGGGTATTCTGCAGTTGCTTCCTTCAAATGTACCTCCTGCATTCACAAGATTTTTTAAATTGTATCCCCCACTATAAGAACACTGCCCCTCTGCAACATAATAAGCGATCGGTCCCTTACCTGAGGCTGGTCATGTAGAGGGACCAGGCAGGCTAAGGTTAAGTTGTGGCTTCACATACTGCAGTGCTGTTGTTTGTTGAAAACAAATAAAAACAAAATAAAGCTCAGTCAAGTTCACATTACTGTCTACAGCTTGAGCAAATTAAGCTAGAATTTTGAAACCGTTTACACTACAGCAAAAAAGCCCGCCAAAACTCAATAACTGATGTCGAACTAGATCTGTGGTGTTATCCAAAACTCAATCTCCTTGCTGATCTGATGAGTTGTCGCAACAAAAGCACTAAAAATAAGACCTACATACCTTTGTCACAATTTGTGACGATATTATGCCCACAATTCGAGCAAAAACTGCCGGTGTCTTCACGTTTATGTCCACAGTTTGAGCAAAACATGCCGCTTCGAATTCCTTGGGGAAAAGATGGCAGGAGGACGTAAACTGTACCCATGATGCATTTCAATTTCCTGATAACTCGTTCCAGTACCTTGCGACTTTATACGGCAGTGAACGGGGTTTAAATATGAATTCGGAGTGAGGTTTACGAATTCGGAGTGAGCTTTTTCAATTCGGAGTGAGGTTTACGAATTCGGAGTGGGGTTTACGAATTCGGAGTGAGGTTTGCGAATTCGGAGTGGGGTTTACGAATTCGGAGTGAGGTTTGCGAATTCGGAGTGGGGTTTACGAATTCGGAGTGAGGTTTACGAATTCGGAGTGAGGTTTAAGAATTGAGAGTGAAGTTTAAGTATTCGGAGTGAGGTTTAGAATTGGGAGTGTCGTTTGGAATTTGGAGTGCACTTGTGGGCCACCGCAGGGACTCGTCTGGTTGCACTAACACTATATGGTTTTGCACTATCTTTCAACTTAATATGTACTGGGTCACTCTTAAGTGTACCAACTGAATCTGCCTGTAACACTCTAGTTACTAAACCCATGTCAACACAAGCACTTCTTCCAAGCAAGTTCCTCACATTCTCTCTGACAACATGTACAGTAAATGTATACATTTTTTCTTTAAATTTTGTTTTTGCTACAAACTTGCCAATGTTGGTTAATTTTCCACCTGGACTATTCAACACTACTGTGGTGGGAGAGAGTGTGGGACTTGGCTTTAGACTTTCATACATTGCCTTACTAATTACACTGGTATCTGCCCCTGTATCTATTTTGAAATCTACAGACTGACCATTCATGTCTAATTTAACATTCCATTCTGAATCATTACTACTATTCTCTGTAAACAATGATCCAAGGAAACATTCTACATCATCAGTGTCATCTGCAATAACTTCATGAACACTACCCATTTGTTTACTAGCACTGCTTTTAAAAGTACGAGTGCTCCGACACACGACACCAAAGTGTCCAATTCTATGGCATTTATTACACTTTTTGTTTTGTGCTGGGCATGTTGCATGTCTGCGGTCTAGTATATGGTTACATTGTCCACATCGTCTGGGCTGACCTCTTTGTTGACTGTTTTGACCTCTGGGTTTACCTCTGGCTTGTCTATTTCCTTTCTCCACTTCACTCACGTTTGCAACACTTGGATTAGTACTGTTTTGTAATTTGATCAGTTCCGTACTGCGAACAATCTCTAATGCTGTTTTCAGGGTCAAGTCGGCTTTTAATTGGAGTTTTAATGAGCAATCTCTGTCGGCGATTCCAATTACAATAGCATTTCTTATCTCTTCCTCCTTGTTGGTGAATTCACAATTTTCTGAAAGTTCCACTAAGTTTCTATAAAAAGTCTCAATTGATTCTCCAGGTATCTGTCGACGTTGACGGAATCTTGCCCTTTCATGAATAATATTCCTCCTTGGAATGAAATACTCGTCAAACTTAGCAATAACAACGTCAAAATTCTCTGCCTCGGGCTCACCTTCTGAATTTTCTGCCATAGCATCTGCTGTGGATAGCTTAAAGGTAGAAAATATATGTTCTGCATCCTTTCCCATAGCATAAATCAGAGCAGATACTTGTATTCCCCCGGCTTCCGAGTCCAGTTTAGTGGCCTGTCTATATCGGATGAAGCGTTGGCGCCATTCCGGCCATTCGTTTGGCGCGTGAAACCTTAAGTTCTCCGGAGGATGGAATTTAGCCATTACGTCAATGGAATTGAGTTTCCTCTCTCTCTCTAGTACCCCTAGAGATAGTTCAGTCCGATTTTTCACGGCACTTCTTATCCCGCTTCTGACACCATGTCAAATAAAGACGAACACGCTAATTCACACGTGTCTTTTTATTCTCATTCTTCTGTAACTACTCACAGGTGGCACTTTAGGCCAAGACGTATATGACAATCTTCTTCGTCTTGTTGTTGCACTAAAATCGACAAACACATTTTTCAAAGCAACTGTGACCATCATTTTCTTTCTCTCTGCACATGCGTCCAGGTATCAGAATTTCCTCCAAGTGCAACTGAGAATTAATTACAGCTTTGGAAACGACTTGCTCCCCCTCATCACTTGACAGGAATCCATCAAAATGAACACAAGGTTACTCCAAGGTAGATCAAATTTCTTGATCTCCAGATGTTCAAAGAGGTTTTCACTAGTCACCTTTGCCACAACAAATGACCCCAGATGATTTAAAGATGTGCTGCTTTTTCTCTGAGAAATGAGCAACAAGAACCGTCACTACTTTTTCATGATTACTGTTCATGGCTTCGTCAAGGTTTAGGCTAAATGGAGTGGAGCGGAGTTCCTGCAGCCAGGATTCTGAGAAGGTCTCTGCAACTCCATACTTCAGCTTGTAGGAAGCAGCATGCGCACCCAGCTTCCTTCCCTTGCAGGTTGATCATTTGACAGGGCCCTGGGGGGCCAGCTGCAGACTTAAGGAATGCTCTGCTATGAAGGACACAACCTGAAAAATATACATGCATGTATGAAAGAGAGAGAGAGAGAGAGAGAGAGAGAGAGAGAGAAATTGTTAAGAGGCTTTTGATATCTAAAGAATAGCATACATTTGGTTTGATAATTTTAAGGCAATTTAAAATAAACATTAAATTGCAATATTCTGAGTTGTGACTGAAAAACTTACCATTGCCTCAGAGTTGCTGGCTCGATCAGAAACAGGAGTCAAAGAAGGCAGATCACTCTTCTCGGCTTCATCAGTAACCTTCTTACGTAGTTGTGGGTTCTCTCCATAAAGACTTGTCCTCTGAAGTGGTTGTCCTGAGGAACTGAAAATGAGATTTGATATTTTTTCTAGAAAAATTTACAATTTCCATCCCATTTCCAATGAAAATAAAAACTTGATTTGATATTGTCAACCATTATTGAAAAAAAAAAACTAAATTAAAAAACAATAATAGAAAACATGACTCAGACCTTAAATATACGTAATACATCATACCCTGTAGAAATTTCAATAAAAAGTCTTTTTCTAGTCTTTTTATTCTTCATAATTGAGCTTGTAAATAAGGATTTAAGTGAAAAAAAAATGATGAAATCACACCACACATGTTTTTGCCTAACTATCAGAGGCCAGCGATTTCCAGTTTAATGGATGTAAAGTAGAATAACAATTACTTGACGATCGCCGTGTCAGTGTATAATATTATCTAAAGAAAACTATACAGAAGTCTCATCTCAGATGCTATGTGTCAAATAATCTATCAGCCATCATATCTGTATTTCAACCAAGCTTGATCAAATAGTTAGGGAACTTTGTGATAACTGCATTCAGTTAGGCAAGATCGTAGTGTAGGACTGAATGAAGAGCGAGGTTACAACATTTATCAATCAAAAAAATACACAACAGATACACAAATATTGGAGATAAAAATATTGAATGAAGAAAAAATCACATCATTATTATACACAACAGAGAATTGAATTAGCAGAATAAAAGTGCCATAGACTTCGTCACTTGTTTTACTTACCTCCAATTGTGGTATTTCCTTGAAGACCTTTCTTTGCCTGTTTCGCTGTTTCCATGTGGCTGAAGATCGAAGATTTGCCTTTCTTTACGTAGTAGATTTTGCAATCGCACACGGTACAGTAAGCCACCCCTTCCACCGCAATTTTGCAAATGTGGTCGCCAAGTCTTTCATCTCCTACCAAAGTGTCTGGCCATTTTTTCCAACTCCACAAATTCTTGACATTTTCGGTAAAAGGATCGCCGCGCTTGATGACAATGTGGCTTGCCATGTTGATCTGGAACCCACAATGCCTTGCGCACAAGGCCTCACCATAGGGATTGTATCTGCGACAGCTAAAGTCAGCCAGTGCTGTGCTTGCAAAACCATCACAAAACGATTTATTCTTTGATTTTTTTAAAAAGTCGGAAAGGGTTCTTAAAAAAGTTGGATTGTGATCACAGAAAGTTGAAAATCCTTCGAAAATTGGACTAATTCCAGGCTTTGAACTTAACATGAATCAATGAACTTGCCATGTGCTTTTTCCATGCTCGCTTTTTATTACTACATCACTCACCAAGTGATGGTTTTGGTCAAGACATGACCAGTCAGTAGTTACATGTTTTGGATGGCAGCTGTGTTACCTGTTTTCATATTTCCTTTTGTGGTTTTCTCTTTTGTGGCCTGCATTTCACTCATCATGGTGTTAGCCAGTAGTTAAGATTTCTTTATTGCCTCCTTTTGGCTGGACTTCAGCTCTGTCTGGTCAATGAGGTTGTTGGTTTGCTTGCCTGGGCCCCATCGTGCATTGTGACCGAGCGCAGGAGTCTCGATTCCATAACTCGCCAATACTCGCCCCATATAATACACTGTAGTCTCTATTCGCAATGCGCAATGCTTTCAAGTTAGGGGGCCCAGGTGTTAATTCTCCACTCTGTAGCTTCTTTTTTTCAATCTCTGTATTGATCTCTGAGATATCTTACACTTCTTACTTAGTTTCAACTTTTCTTGCTCCAACTTTCTCATTGGTGCTTTTACATCTGACAGTCTCCCTTTCCATCTTTAAACAGCACCCTTTTGCCTGTTTCCAAAATTCATTTGAACCACAAGATTGCGATCTCTTTCACTTTCATACCCACTGGTTTCAGCAATTTCGTTGTGTGCCCTTTCTTCACATTTTGTATAAGTGTTGATTTCTTTTGCAAATCTATGACTGCTCTAGTGTGTCCCTTTGCCCAACATTGCTGTAGACCTCCAGACTTCTACATCTGTATAAAATAATTTTCCATTTTGCTTTTTTATTTCTTGTTAGTCATTCTGCCTTACACATTTCCGAAGTTCTTGTGTGCATATGTGTCATGAGCCCCTCACCCTTTTTCGTTTCCATTTGTTATCTGATTTTGCTCTCAGAAGTCCACCTTGCTAGCAAGATTTTGAGAGACTGGTTTACATAAATCCTCATGTAATGGCACTTGCACATTTATTTGACACAGGGACACAGTTTACTTTTTATCTGGATTAATGACGAAGTGTGAGCAGGGTATTAGGGAGTTGAGATGTGTGAATTAAACAAGATTTAGCAGACATAACGCAATGATCTAGACAGCAATTCATCAGGGTCAACAAGTACACATAGCAAGACTGAGGTCAGCAGACACATTTTTTTTTTTACTTTCTTCAATTTCATTATAAAGAAAAAATGCTTTTAGTGAATAAGAAGGCAGCATACATGAAATTGCTTTCACCTTGCCTTTTTTCCAATACAACCTTTACATATGTCTATCACCCATTAAATCATAAAAAAACATTAAAAATGCCCATCATAATATAATTCATTTAATAATTTTGGAAAATTTCAATTAAAGGGATAATAACTCTTCGTTTTGGTCAAAAAAGGAATTTTCCTGGAGTACACAATTTTCCCATACTAACCAATGGTTAATGAATCCATTTTTACATTCAAAGTTAGTCCCTGTTTTTTTTCTAAAAAGTTTGATTTTTTGTTAAAATCTCTTAAGAGATTATAACAGAGTACAGTCATCAATGGAGGTCACATGGTCTTAAGACCAACTCAGATATCAGAATAATAGCTATAACTGCTGTTTTGTGGTAAAACAGAATATATTTCTGTGAGTTATTCACAATGTTTTTTTGTGAAATACAAATCTCATACGAAGAGTTATTATCCCTTTAACTGGAGTGGCAAAAAATTATAAAGACAATGTGCAAATGGAGGGCAAATTTTTTATTTTACATTTTTCCTTAAATCTTGTATTAATTTTTTTTTTTTTTTTTTGTCATTTAACCCATAAGTTTATTGAACACTTTGGTGTAATTTTCATTTGGTCTTGTATTGTTCGTATAATAATTCTAGTCATTTGAACTGGAATCAGGCCAAAAAATCAAGAGTGCTTATTGTATTGTTTTTAATATATAAACCAGTTTTAAAAGTTTTTAAAGTTAGTGTAGTAGAAAACCGCTAAACATATAGGGTTTCTGCATTTTTTTTTATTGGAAATGTTACAATTGTATGGGACATTACTGCTATTCAAATCTGTAGTTAAATTATATTTAAGGGCTAGAAGTTGTAATTTTACATTGCAAGTTTTGCTTTCTTGGTTAAACAGTTCTCTTATATTTATTGACATTGTAATGAAAGTAATCACTATCTTTGGAACAACATTTTAAAAATTTACTGACACAGCTACATTTGGCTCTTGTCACAAGAGCATCATCAGTTCTGTTACAGTAGGCAAATGATAAATTGTATAAGCTGCTGGCTGTTACGTACATTCTTATGAGATATAAAAATTAAAATAAAAACATTTTAATGCATTAAAAAACATACATTTTCCTTGTAATTAGATGTGAAGGGACAGATGGTTTCAGTAGTCATTTTCATGTTTGTATATAATCCAATAACTGCATTGTTATGCAATGATTTTAGGAATACAATAGAATGGTGTATTAATTAAATTTATTAACTCAAATTATGTAACACTGTACAACTGAGAATACTTGTAATGAAAATCTTGTATAAAGAGCTTGTACTTTCAACTTGTATCAACGATGGTATTGCGCTTTGGTTTAAATGTCAACACCAACAACATCATAGAGATTATGAATATTTCAAAGCCTTCCATTGCGAACAAATATTCATACAATTTTTTTATGAACTGTGAAATTCTAATCTGAGCTCAGTAGAAATACTCCAAAGCACTGTGCAAAAGGCTTCTTGCTGTTGGGCACATTGTAATACCCAATTTCATATCCAATTTTGGTTTTAAAAAAAATAGAAGAAAATGTATAAGAGCAAAAGAATAAAAGTTCTAACGAATGTATTTGTTGCTTGTTTACATTTTTCTTGAACTGATTATGGGATTTCTTAAAGCTGACTGATATATTGAGGCATAATTTTTTTAACTAGACAGCAAAGCTGACAAATATACAGACACCATACAGGAAACAAGGCAGAAAAGTTGACAAATGTTCAGACATTATGCAGAAAAAAGTGCACCACATGTTTTGGCCAATATTGATACATAATGCTTTAAAACAGCATAATCACTCTATCCTTATTACATTATGTACTGCAGGTAACATGGACACTGAAAAACTAACAAGTGATTCAGTTCCATGGGATATAAATTTAATATAAAACAAAAATAAGGTTTGGTAGCTATGGGGCAAGCGTCTCCAAAAATGTGCAAAAAAAAAACCAAAAAAAAACAATAATTACTGTAAATGTACAGCGATCATACTAATTTTGAAAGCAACCTGCCTCTTTGCCAAACAAATCCTTTCGGTAAGAAATACTAACAAGTGATTCAGTTCCATGTGATATAAATTTAATATAAAACAAATATGGTTTGGAAGTATAGGGGGGAATGTCACCAAAATTGTGCAAAAAAATCAGAATAATTACCATAAATGCACACTGACCATGCCAATTTTCAAAAGCAACCTGGCTCTTTACTAAGCAAAGCCACTCAGTAAATTTAAGTAATACAAATATACGGTTTGGCAATTATGAGTTGAGCATCATGTGTTGATCATTGACAGCAATGGCACTGTCAGACAAACCAATCAGAATATATACAGACACTTACAGTGTCTGTATATAAAATTCAAATTTCTATTTACTGAAGGAACACCTTGACACAACATATTTATACAAGCACCAATTGTAGAAAAACAAAACATCCCACAAACAAAATCTTTTCTTTGTCAACTGCTACTAAAATTCTCTCTTTACAGAGTAAGTGACAATGCCATTGATCATAAATATAACCCAATATAAATATATTCTATGTTCTAACTAACACAAAGTATGTACGGCAATGTGCCATGAATTTCGAACAGTAGAAAATAATTAAATTTGGGAAAAGATCGTTCTGGCCGAAATTCATGAAATGGAGGTGCTCAGAACTTCCAAAACGTTCGAATTTCATGGAATTCTGTCAATTTTGACCGGAAGTTGTCTGTTCGTCGCTAGGCCTTCTGTTATCTTCTCCCGACGATCTATTTAGAGTTACCATAATGTATGATGTGTGAGTGTCGGTAATTGCGGGGGTGCAGGGCCGTTTTTTTTTTTTTTTTCACTCAGGCAACCCAATCTTGACCAGCAGCAGCGACTGATTTCCTGGCGCATAGTTGCGTCAATGTACGCATTTGAAAAGCGTGCACGTTTTGTCATTGAAACCATCTTCAAACAAACGCGAGAGATAGGTAATCTAGAGTAAACCGAAAAGGCAGTTTTTATATTCTTCAAGGGACTGGAAGATCGTCAATGGGAGATCGTGAGCGATCTGAGCGCGACAATAAGCCAATTTCCACAGTAGTTCAAGGGACTTCGTTACTGTATTCGTCAGCAAGAGATCGTCAGCGATCCGAGCAAGCATAGAAGCTTGGACTTTTTGTCCATGCTAGAAGGCAAGTTTCATGTAGTCAGCAGGATATGGTTTGCGACAGGGACGTAACCAGGCATACGCACGGATACACTATACTATAATTTTTCGGCCAACCATGATTATTCTCTATAAATCTAGTGTACTTTTCAAGGAATATTATCGAAAATCCCCTTCGATTATAAGTTAACGTCACCTGAATGTACAAATTCTCTGTATAATTTATATATGCACCATTGTTCTGACACCCTTCTCGTTTGTTTTCACAGAACTGAGGTAAACAATGCTAGTTACCATCAGAAGTCCGATCTTAATCGTCCATCTCGCTGGAACTTGCTTTACCTCTTAATTAGAGGGTAAAGTGCCCTTCAGCTCACAGGTAGCTTTTGTCTTGAGTGTATCGAACGCGATATTTATCTCAGATAAAAATCTACCTGTGTGTTATTTTCAAAGAGCTACTCCAGCAGA
>NW_019775824.1:646537-678940 GCF_001039355.2 Lingula anatina
TGGGTGATGTCAGTAAGCCCCTAGTTAAATAAATATACCCTTATGAGCAAGGCTTTTCCCAGCGAACCGTCCAGTCGTCATTTGGACGGCCGCTGACATCACCGGACGGCCTATATTTTCAAAGACGGCTTGCGACTTTTGTTTAATGACGTCTTGGCTTGTCGGGACAGCTGTGGACGTTGTAAGAAATTTTCTTAGAGTTATTTGACATACCTAGCTTTTATGATGCGTCACAGATGAATGGTACTACTTTGTAGTGTACGCTGATATTCAGTCACGACGAAAGTACTTCCTAAAGCTTACAAAACACAATAAAATGTTTCTATGAACTTTAAGATACACATTCCACGCCGTATGCAGCAGTGACAAGAGTGACCTTCATGCGGTACAAAACACAGCAAACTACAGGCCAATTTGTGAAAGGGGACACCTTCCCGACCTTCATACGCACGACAACTGACAAAGCTGATTGACAAAAAGGAAAATTTCAAATTTTCAGCGAGAGATCGTTCGCAATCCGAGAGAGACCAGGAGGCAATTTTCATATTTTTTAAAAAGACTTCGTAAGCCAAAGGAGAACGCAATTTTCGTTTCGTCAGCGGGAGATCGTTCGCAATCCGAGTGAAACGAGAAAGCTCATACTCGTTCAGTGGCTTTCGTTTGCGGAAGATCGTCAGCCGGAGATCGTTCTCGGTTGTTTTTAACCCTCCCTCCCCAATGGAATTTATAATTTTAAAAATATTTTTCATTTCATTTGTACATTTCAAGGAACTTCATTAGCGGAAGATCGTCAGCGGGAGATCGTGAACGTTCTGAGCGAGACAAGAAAGCAATAATGGCAATCTTTATTGCAGCTCTTAATATTGCTCTTTTGTTCTGTTACTGAAGTCTCTACTGTTAACAATGCTATTGTGCGCCTCAGCAAAACTACCGATCGCTATCTCACACCGAATACTGCGGTAAATAAACAACAGCCCGACAGTACAACTGTTAATAAATTTTCCTGTTATCTGAATGAATGGATATGACGATGTTGTTTAGCGTCCTAAACTAACTGTACCGATCGTTATCTTGCACCTTGGGCCGCACACGTAGTACTCAGGTAAAGGTACGCTAGGGCAACATTGCCGACTGTTATATCTTTATAAGCGCGAAAATAGCCCGGTGGCCGATTTTAAGGTGTACGAAATTCACGAAATCAAGATCGCGCAAAATTGCTTACTGGCCGAAATTCATGGTCCAGAAAAAACTCCAGACGGCCGATTTTAAGATCGTTCGAAATTCAAGAGCCGTTCGAAATTCATGGCACTTTACCGTAGATTAACAATGCAGAGTGAGGTTGATATGTCATTCACATTTTGACATCCATTCCAAGATCACTCAGCAATCCACATAGAAGACACCAAGTTTTATTACAGGTAAACAACCACTGTCATACTTGTCCAAGCAGTTAATATCTTATCACAGTTTACCACAACTTTCCATGCAACGGAGGTTCTGCAATCCACTGTCTATTGCTCATTTTTCAAAACCTCTTTTGTTCTAAATATTGTAAAAACTTACTATGTGAGCTTTTTAACTAATTATTGCAAATTATATTACAATTGCTTCTTAGAGGTTTTTTTTTCATGGGAAACCTGCTTGTGCATTATGCAAACCTAAGTTAACAAATATGATTGTCTACAAGAGCTTATTGTTTGAGATGATTAGCAAACAGTAGTTGTCAAAAGTGCAGAATGTATCCTGACTCTCTCCTAAACTGGTACATTTTTAATTGAATTTTTAACAACCTTGGGACAAATGCCACAAATGTTTTGAAAATCAAAATAGTCATTTTACCTTCCAAGTAAGTTAAGCAGCTGATTTTGCCTACACATAAAACAATTCAGATAAATAAATCTTTAAAACTTAAATAACTTGTAAACATTTCAGTAAAAGCAAAGCAAAATATGCATTTTGAGAGGATGCAAGTTTCATAAGTGCAATACTTCATTCAGGGTAAATAGAATAATTGTCAAATTGCCTAACAACTTTTACATGCAATATCATGCGCAGATACAAAGAACCTACGAAGTTGAACACCAACTACTTCCTACCATCAATATGACAAATACAACAACTAACAGATTGTCTACTATTCTCGATGCCACATAATATTTTTAAAGCTGTAAGTATATGTATGAAGATAATATTGTTACATGACAAACAAACCTTTGGAAGCACAATTATAAGAAATCAACTGTTTTAATATTCCTGCACCAGTGTGGGCAACAGCATGTTGCTACTGTATGCTGCAATTTGACTGCACTGAGCAACAAGTGCATCTGTCAGAGTATAATTTGGCTGGAGGAATAAGATCCAGCTCTTCATTGTCTGATACAAGATCTAGGTTATAACCATCCTTGACTAACTGTTCTGCAATTTCACGATTGGTTGTATGTGACAGGTGAAGGTCAAATTCGTCTTCATCACTGAAAATGTAAAGATAAGCTTTTTAATGATAAATATATATGCAGCTGACATATGTTATATTCCTTGCTTATTTTCACACAGAGGCCACCTTCCTTTGCAGTCAACCATTAATACCCCTTATCTTATATCAAATTGAATTTTCTTTAATCAATTTATTATGCATTTAGAGGCTGTGGAGGTAAATCAAATAATTTTATTGAGCACCAGTCTCTCTTTCTGGAAAAACGTCTGAAATTGCCATGCCTTGCAAAATATCAACTATGATCAACTGATTATCCTACCTCCCATCTGTAGGAATAGCAACTAAAAGCTGTGTTTGTTCTTCTTTTGTTGCCTTTGGAATGTCTTGTCTGCTCGGTATTTTTAATCTGAAAAATAATTTTAATTTATCAAATATTTAATAAGCCGCAGGCACAGGTTTCTTTTCTTTCTGTATCGAGGAAGATTTTAAGTATAACACAAGTGTACAATTCTGTGAACAAAAATTTATCAACACAGAATGTTAAAAGTGTATTATGATTCACAATACCATGCACTGACAGTGCAATATACTCAAAAGTTTATTTTCAATCAAGTTATTTGAATTAGGTTCATGCAGACAATTCAAGGGAAATATCATTGTCTCAAGTCTTGCAGTTTTCTTTTTTAACAGACCAAACCTGTATCTGGAAGACAAGTTACATCAATTTTACTTAAATCATGGGCCTGTTTAAGATTCGCATTCTTAATATGTCAAGTGTCAAAACAGCACAGATAGTCAGTATAAATTCTCCAAACAAAAATGTTAGCATAAGAAATCATCAGAATTATGNCTATTGGAAATGTTACAATTGTATGGGACATTACTGCTATTCAAATCTGTAGTTAAATTATATGTAAGGGCTAGAAGTTGTAATTTTACATTGCAACTTTTGCTTTCTTGGTTAAACAGTTCTTATATTTATTGACATTGTAATGAAAGTAATCACTATCTTTGGAACAACATTTTAAAAATTTACTGACACAGCTACATTTGGCTCTTGTCACAAGAGCATCATCAGTTCTGTTACAGTAGGCAAATGATAAATTGTATAAGCTGCTGGCTTATTCTTATGAGATATAAAAATTAAAATAAA
Source organism: Lingula anatina (assembly GCF_001039355.2). The sequence continues at coordinate 650,125 of NW_019775824.1, forward strand.
AACATTTTAATGCATTAAAAAACATACATTTTCCTTGTAATTAGATGGGAAGGGACAGATGGTTTCAGTAGTCATTTTCATGTTTGTATATAATCCAATAACTGCATTGTTATGCAATGATTTTAGGAATACAATAGAATGGTGTATTAATTAAATTTATTAACTCAAATTATATAACACTGTACAACTGAGAATACTTGTAATGAAAATCTTGTATAAAGAGCTTGTACTTTCAACTTGTATCAACGATGGTATTGCGCTGTGGTTTAAATGTCAACACCAACAACATCATAGAGATTATGAATATTTCAAAGCCTTCCATTGCGAACAAATATTCATACAATTTTTTTATGAACTGTGAAATTCTAATCCGAGGTCAGTAGAAATACTCCAAAGCACTGTGCAAAAGGCTTCTTGCTGTTGGGCACATTGTAATACCCAATTTCATATCCAATTTTGGTTTTAAAAAAAATAGAAGAAAATGTATAAGAGCAAAAGAATAAAAGTTCTAACGAATGTATTTGTTGCTTGTTTACATTTTTCTTGAACTGATTATGGGATTTCTTAAAGCTGACTGATATATTGAGGCATAATTTTTTTAACTAGACAGCAAAGCTGACAAATATACAGACACCATACAGGAAACAAGGCAGAAAAGTTGACAAATGTTCAGACATTATGCAGAAAAAAGTGCACCAAATGTTTTGGCCAATATTGATACATTGATACATAATGCTTTAAAACAGCATAATCACTCTATCCTTATTACATTATGTACTGCAGGTAACATGGACATTGAAAAACTAACAAGTGATTCAGTTCCATGGGATATAAATTTAATATAAAACAAAAATAAGGTTTGGTAGCTATGGGGCAAGTGTCTCCAAAAATGTGAAAAAAAAAAAAAAATACAATAATTACTGTAAATGTACAGCGATCATACTAATTTTGAAAGCAACCTGCCTCTTTGCCAAACAAATCCTTTCAGTAAGAAATACTAACAAGTGATTCAGTTCCATGTGATATAAATTTAATATAAAACAAATATGGTTTGGAAGTATAGGGGGAATGTCACCAAAATTGTGCAAAAAAATCAGAATAATTACCATAAATGCACACTGATCATGCCAATTTTCAAAAGCAACCTGGCTTTTACTAAGCAAAGCCACTCAGTAAATTAAAGTAATACAAATATACGGTTTGGCAATTATGAGTTGAGCATCATGTGTTGATCATTGACAGCAATGGCACTGTCAGACAAACCAATCAGAATATATACAGACACTTACAGTGTCTGTATATAAAATTCAAATTTCTATTTACTGAAGGAACACCTTGACACAACATATTTATACAAGCACCAATTGTAGAAAAACAAAACATCCCACAAACAAAATCTTTTCTTTGTCAACTGCTACTAAAATTCTCTTTACAGAGTAAGTGACAATGCCATTGATCATAAATATAACCCAATATAAATATATTCTATGTTCTAACTAACACAAATTATGTAGATTAACATTGCAGAGTGAGGTTGATATGTCATTCACATTTTGACATCCATTCCAAGATCACTCAGCAATCCACATAGAAGACACCAAGTTTTATTACAGGTAAACAACCACTGTCATACTTGTCCAAGCAGTTAATATCTTATCACAGTTTACCACAACTTTCCATGCAACTGAGGTTCTGCAATCCACTGTCTATTGCTCATTTTTCAAAACCTCTTTTGTTCTAAATATTGTAAAAGCTTACTATGTGAGCTTTTTAACTAATTATTGCAAATTATATTACAATTGATTCTTAGAGGGTTTTTTTTCCATGGGAAACCTGCTTGTGCATTATGCAAACCTAAGTTAACAAATATGATTGTCTACAAGAGCTTATTGTTTGAGATGATTAGCAAACAGTAGTTGTCAAAAGTGCAGAATGTATCCTGACTCTCTCCTAAACTGGTACATTTGTAATTGAATTTTTAACAACCTTGGGACAAATGCCACAAATGTTTTGAAAATCAAAATAGTCATTTTACCCTCCAAGTAAGTTAAGCAGCTGATTTTGCCCACACATAAAACAATTCAGATAAATAAATCTTTAAAACTTAAATAACTTGTAAACATTTCAGTAAAAGCAAAGCAAAATATGCATTTTGAGAAGATGCAAGTTTCATAAGTGCAATACTTCATTCAGGGTAAATAGAATAAATGTCAAATTGCCTAACAACTTTTACATGCAATATCATGCGCAGATACAAAGAACCTACGAAGTTGAACACCAACTACTTCCTACCATCAATATGACAAATACAACAACTAACAGATTGTCTACTATTCTCGATGCTAACATAATATTTTTAAAGCTGTAAGTATATGTATGAAGATAATATTGTTACATGACAAACAAACCTTTGGAAGCACAATTATAAGAAATCAACTGTTTTAATATTCCTGCACCACTGTGGGCAAAAGCATGTTGCTACTGTATGCTGCAATTTGACTGCACTGAGCAACAAGTGCATCTGTCAGAGTATAATTTGGCTGGTGGAATAAGATCCAGCTCTTCATTGTCTGATACAAGATCTAGGTTATAACCATCCTTGACTAACTGTTCTGCAATTTCACGATTGGTTGTATGTGACAGGTGAAGGTCAAATTCGTCTTCATCACTGAAAATGTAAAAATGAGCTTTTTAATGATAAATATATATGCAGCTGACATATGTTATATTCCTTGCTTATTTTCACACAGAGGCCACTTCCTTTGCAGTCAACCATTAATACCCCTTATCTTATATCAAATTGAATTTTCTTTAATCAATTTATTGTGCATTTAGAGGCTGTGGAGGTAAATCAAATAATTTTATTGAGCACCAGTCTCTCTCTTTCTGGAAAAATGTCTGAAATTGCCATGCCTTGCAAAATATCAACTATGATCAACTGATTATCCTACCTCCCATCTGTAGGAATAGCAACTAAAAGCTGTGTTTGTTCTTCTTTTGTTGCCTTTGGAATGTCTTGTCTGCTCGGTATTTTTAATCTGAAAAATAATTTTAATTTATCAAATATTTAATAAGCCGCAGGCACAGGTTTCTTTTCTTTCTATATCGAGGAAAATTTTAAGTATAACACAAGTGAACAATTCTGTGAACAAAAATTTATCAACACAGAATGTTAAAAGTGTATTATGATTCACAATACCATGCACTGACAGTGCAATATACTCAAAAGTTTATTTTCAATCAAGTTATTTGAATTAGGTTCATGCAGACAATTCAAGGGAAATATCATTGTCTCAAGTCTTGCAGTTTTCTTTTTTAACAGACCAAACCTGTATCTGGAAGATAAGTTACATCAATTTTACTTAAATCATGGGCCTGTTTAAGATTCGCATTCTTAATATGTCAAGTGTCAAAACAGCACAGATAGTCAGTATAAATTCTCCAAACAAAAATGTTAGCATAAGAAATCATCAGAATTAAGATGGCATTGAGGAAAAGCCAACTCCTTAAAATTGTGAGGAAAATTAGGGTTATCTAAAAGCATTAAATCATTACCTACCGACTTCTACTGAGAAGATTCTTTCTTGGTTGTGTGTCTATTGCACTTGCTTGGGATTTTTTCATTAAATCTCTTTGCTTTTCTAAAAAGTTAAATACAGGATTGTAAGTTGTAACAGTCATGTGATCAGTAAAAACCTGCTAAAAATAAGTATTTTTAACATGGCACCTCTGTTATTTCCATAGCAGTTCTTATATATGTGTAATCTTTGTATGCAATACAAATAGAAAATATAAATGTAATTTATGCTGAAAACAAACCTTATTCTTGAATAAAGAATGAAAATATACAAGATCTTCAGCTAGGTAAAAAAAGAAGAAATTTGAATACATTCATGTTTACTACTTCCAACAGAATGTGATGGCAAATTCTTGTTTAGAACTTGCTCTTACCACCTGCTGGTAAAAAAAATCCAAGTATCTAGGCAGTACTGACAGTAGCTTCAATTTTTAACAGATTATGTACTATTATATCCTAAAAGGACCAAAAATAAAAGACTACTCCAAACTTCATCATAAAATATATGTTCAAGGCTTGTTGCCATCTTTACCTATTTTTTTCTGTAACTCTGTTGTCCTCTTTGATGATTTCAGAGATGGTGCATAATTTCCTGTGGCCTAAAAAGATAAATGTAACAAAAATTTACCGATTTCACATAAAAACATCAGTCATCATGAATGAGAATGTCTAATAAGTACTATGAACACATGGGGGAAAAAAGAAATAACCAGGCAATGAACATTAGAGACAAATGAGAGACCAAGGCTGTGAAAGAAATAATTAAACATCTACCAGTATAAAAGTTTCATTACTAACATCACAGGACCCACTTCGGACAAGAATGACAATTTTTCTGGCAGTGTAGTNACCATGCACTGACAGTGCAATATACTCAAAAGTTTATTTTCAATCAAGTTATTTGAATTAGGTTCATGCAGACAATTCAAGGGAAATATCATTGTCTCAAGTCTTGCAGTTTTCTTTTTTAACAGACCAAACCTGTATCTGGAAGATAAGTTACATCAATTTTACTTAAATCATGGGCCTGTTTAAGATTCGCATTCTTAATATGTCAAGTGTCAAAACAGCACAGATAGTCAGTATAAATTCTCCAAACAAAAATGTTAGCATAAGAAATCATCAGAATTAAGATGGCATTGAGGAAAAGCCAACTCCTTAAAATTGTGAGGAAAATTAGGGTTATCTAAAAGCATTAAATCATTACCTACCGACTTCTACTGAGAAGATTCTTTCTTGGTTGTGTGTCTATTGCACTTGCTTGGGATTTTTTCATTAAATCTCTTTGCTTTTCTAAAAAGTTAAATACAGGATTGTAAGTTGTAACAGTCATGTGATCAGTAAAAACCTGCTAAAAATAAGTATTTTTAACATGGCACCTCTGTTATTTCCATAGCAGTTCTTATATATGTGTAATCTTTGTATGCAATACAAATAGAAAATATAAATGTAATTTATGCTGAAAACAAACCTTATTCTTGAATAAAGAATGAAAATATACAAGATCTTCAGCTAGGTAAAAAAAGAAGAAATTTGAATACATTCATGTTTACTACTTCCAACAGAATGTGATGGCAAATTCTTGTTTAGAACTTGCTCTTACCACCTGCTGGTAAAAAAAATCCAAGTATCTAGGCAGTACTGACAGTAGCTTCAATTTTTAACAGATTATGTACTATTATATCCTAAAAGGACCAAAAATAAAAGACTACTCCAAACTTCATCATAAAATATATGTTCAAGGCTTGTTGCCATCTTTACCTATTTTTTTCTGTAACTCTGTTGTCCTCTTTGATGATTTCAGAGATGGTGCATAATTTCCTGTGGCCTAAAAAGATAAATGTAACAAAAATTTACCGATTTCACATAAAAACATCAGTCATCATGAATGAGAATGTCTAATAAGTACTATGAACACATGGGGGAAAAAAGAAATAACCAGGCAATGAACATTAGAGACAAATGAGAGACCAAGGCTGTGAAAGAAATAATTAAACATCTACCAGTATAAAAGTTTCATTACTAACATCACAGGACCCACTTCGGACAAGAATGACAATTTTTCTGGCAGTGTAGTTCTAGTAGTGGATTGCTCTATAAATATGAAATTTGGCACACATCAGGAAGGAAAATTACTGTATATGATCCCACAGAAGCAGCCATTAGTTAATTTGATAGTAAGTTAATTTGATAGTCTTATGCTATGTATTACATAACTTTTAATTTGGAGCACTTGATGCCACTTGCACAGTACCCATTTTGGAAACTTATTTATTAATTAAATCATTGTGTGTTAAAGAATGAATGCAGCTGCATGGAATAAAATTAAATCACTTGAAATTCATCAACCACTCTAACTTTAGTATAAACTTCATGCTTAAAAGATGATACTAACAGTCATTGTTGTTAAGAAAATGAATTGCTACTTAACTATGTTGTGAAAAAGAGTGTCATGCTGGTTGCCTTCATGCAATGCACAGTTTTCAAGTCAACCACCCTTGGTCTTTTATAAAAACTGATTTGAATCTTTAAAATTAAAAAAAAATTACTGACATACATTTATAGCTAAGAAACTGTCAAACTTACATAGTGCTTAAAGCTTTTGCTGTTAAAAATTTCATTTATAAGGGAAATACAAATCAAACACAGCACAGTTGGTAACAATCTGGTTTAAATTAAGTGGTCATTTGACCCCAAAACTGCATTACTAATCTGCACTTTCTCTTTTGATTGAGACCGGTAAACCATGCATTTTTCATGCCACTCAATTTTCTTTTCAACAGCAATCCATGTATGAACTTCTAAAGTCAAAACTGTGTTTGTGTGACAGAAAAAAAGTTAAGTTTGTGTAATTTATGCTTGACCTCATCAAATAAATTTATCATTGGCAAAACAACAGGCAACTAATATGAAGAGTTCAAAATGGATCACTGTGTCCCAAATGGGTCTTGAGACAAAAAATATGAGCACTTTTCAAGGAAATTTCTTATATATTTGGCTAGTATCTTCACAACAAAATTGTAATAGAGTAATAGTGGTATGACACATGCATAAAATGTCGATAACATGACAAAATATGGATAACAAATGCAGAGGGGGACAATGTACCCTTGACTGTTTTAAGGTAAGAGGACTTGACTTAGGGGATTGGTATGAGATTGCTTTTTTTATCATGTACAAGTACTGTACCCTGCATGTGTGTGTGTGTGTATAAAATGTTAGAACAATGCAATGCCACATTATCAACTGGGAATAGTTTTAACCAGTCTGATAGCCACAAAATAAAGGCACAAATATCAAATTATTTACAAAATATACATCTATTCCGCCTTTATTCTAAAAATAAATTTACTTATCAAATAAAATACCAAGCAATGATATCATACATTTGAGGACTTATAACATGGCACTTACATTTTGTTGGATTTGCGCTGACCTCTGGTCACTTTCAATCCCACTATCTTCCATGCTGTCCATTTGGTGAAACTACATATGGAGCATAATGTAAAATGTACATGAACAACCATCTGACTTTGCTCCAAAACAGGAACTGTAGATACGCATGGAATTGTGGGATCCATTTTTAACTGCGCATGCTTGGTTGTCACGGTGACGAGCACCGCCATCTTTCAGATTTTGTATAAGGCATTTCAATAATCTGCGAAAACTTGTGTTGTAACATATTCTTTGAAAATGCCACCGAAAGCGGCATTGAAGTTAAAACAGGTAGGTGTTTGGAGAAAGAGTATTAAAGGTCACAGAATATAGAAAATATAAGGGATATCTCATTTAACAGACTTTGTACATGGCACGAGTACGTTCTAAACTGTAAACAAACTAGTCACTTGGGCCGACCGATCATCTTTTAACTTGTTTCATTATCTGTAGTATTTGGTAATGTTCTTTGTACTAAACCCAACAATTAAAACTTCGTTTGTAAATTAAACAGAGACTTTGCATTGTTGGCTGATGGTGGATCACAATGTCGCGCACCTTGCAAACATTATGAAGAGTTGTTTGAGATTAGGTGCTGCGTTATTTATAATAATGGTGTTTGGCATTACTGTAAGTAGGGGTGTTACACTAAAAATAAGCTGTGACTTGAAGAATAGCTTATAAAAGTAGTCCATTTACATATACCAGTACCATACACCCATACATCGCTGAAAAGCCTGTTTATCTGGCCATTTGAGCATAGTCTCAAAAAAAAAAAAAAAAAAAAAAAAAAAAAATGCATTTGAAGATGATTTGTATGTATGCATATAACTTATATTATCCACCTTCTCTTATTCTCACATCCAGTGTTTAATATATTTGAAATACTAGAAACATAGTACTGTCTTTATTTATTGCAATCCCATGTCTTAGTTACATATTTGTTGTAACCATCACTGTTTAGTTCTTTTCTCCTGATGGACAACTGAACTTTGCGCCCTGTTTACAATTTTCATCATGTTTAAATATGCTGTAGAATCAGCCCTGTAGAAGTCACATTTGAACCTGTAGAAGTCCTCACTTGAGTATTTTCTGCTCTGATAATATTCTGTCATATTCATGTTTTCAGACAACTGGTGCAGGTGGAAAGGGAAAAGGACTGAGGCCCGTCAGGGTAAGATTATGAATAGTAAACACCATATGGATTAAAATGATGAAACCCATGTTTATAGTAATCTTTTACTATTGTCGCGTATTTTTCTTTTTCAGACTCTGCAAATGTAAACTAGAAAAATGCATATGTTATCTTTTTAAAGCATTTTTCCAAAATGAATGTAATTCATAAGTGTAGTTTCTTTTCTAAGGTATTTTCAGCCCACTCTTCCATATCAAGGGTAACATATTTTAAGATTGACATTATGTTAATGTTTAGTTCATTTATTATTTCTTTGGAGTGAGTGAAGAGTGTTTATAAGTATTGATGTTAAATCTTATGTTATGTGCTGGATTATAGGATTTTAGGATATTATTTGTGTTATTGCCCTGAAAGATTTGTCACCATTTTATCTCTACAACTTTCTACACAATTTGTTAATAGTTTGTTTGTTAGCAGACAAATACAAACATATAACTGTGATTGATGAATTAGGCATGTATTAAAATGTGTTGTTTCTGATATCTGTTAGGTTTATCTGTATATTTTCTAGAAGCTGAAGTAGCATTTAAATTGATTGTTGAACACCATATACGAATTAATAAATGTAGGGCAGTTGGTTTGGAGTGTATTTTTGTAATTTTATATGATAAAAGATAATGAATTTTGATAGTCTATATATGATCAAATTTAGGATGATGATGATGGAGCCACACACACTGAGGCAGGAGATCAGGGAGACGATTGGATGCAGCCAAAGTCCTTACTGAAACCAGAAGACCAGTTAGAATTGTCAGAAGCTGTAAGTGCTAATATTGGAAGTGTTTCCTCATTTATTTTACTTGTTTAACGTGATAATGTTAAAAAAAAAACTTTGTGTGTTGCTTGCCAGAGATAAGAATATCTTTCACTACATTTATTTCGATTCTTGATTAAAAGCAAGCAGCATGATTAATTTTGTTTAGAACCATGTATAATTTTTCTGGATTCTGAGTATAAGGACCCATTGCCATCGGCGCTATTGGTCTACGCTGAGTGCAGTCAGCTCCATTGAAAGACATGCCTCCTCCTTGTATTGAGTAGAATACAGAAAACGAGAATGTGGGAAAAGAGAGGAGGCATGGCATTTTATTACAAGTGTGACAGTGTTGCAGAATGTACTGTTATGAATGAAGGATACTGTGTGCTGATTTTCTTTTTCCCTCTAAGGCATTTCATTTTTGACTTTCAGGAATTGAAAGAAGAATTCACAAGGATTTTAACAGCTAACAATCCTCATGCTCCACAAAATATTGTTAGGTACAGCTTCAAGGTGAGTTTCTCTCAGTCCATATCTATTTGCAGTGTTCTTTTGTTTTAACCAAAACATGAAAAGAAAAAGGAAAGAAAGAAAAGGCTACATATTCAAGATCTACATGTTCTTCACACATTTGAACTATTTTTCTGCAGGAGAAGCAGTACAAGCAAATCTCCAGTGTTGACCAGCTGGCAGTTCACTTTACTCTGGATGGAAACATGCTGCATAAGGAGTCAGATGAGGCCAGAAGACAACAAGCGAGACTTGAGGGTCATGCTGAAGGTATGCAGTTTGTCTGTGTACTTGTTCAAAATGAAGTACTCATTTGTTGCGTACATGAGAGGACTGTTTTTGTAATTACTGTTGTAGGTGTGAGCTATTGGGCAGTGAGTAGTGCAGCTTTTATAGTAATGACACCTGCTTTATCTTCTGTTCTTTGTGGTTTTATTACAGATGAAAGACTAGAATTTGATGTTCCTAACTGGGATATATAAAAAACTTTCTAGCAATTATATGTCAAATCAACAATGTTATGTATAAAACCAGCAGTGTTTATATGCTTAGCTTGATACTCATATGTACGAGTATAGATCTACTAGTAAATGGACACAATTATGGTAATACTGGAATTTTATCTCCTGGCTAATTTAAATGCAAAAACAGTATAATTTGTGTTTTTTCTCTATTTTTTAGTCTGTTTTACTAATAGTATTATCTGGTTTTATGTTGCTTCAGTTACTTCTAGCAAAAAGTATCGCAAAGGTAATAAGGCTTTAAACATTCCAATTCCAAATATTGATCCCAATTATTCCTTATCTGTTTCATATATATATAAAAATGTAACTGCTTTTAAATTTTCTTTAGTTTCTGCTGCTTAATATGTTCATTTTATGTACGGACAAAATTAATTAAGTAAAACAGTGTTGATTCAACCATCTGTTCACATAAGGTTTAACTCTCTACATTGATATTCTTTTTCTGTTTAAAAAAAGAAAAATTATATATATGTAACAGAATATCATAGTTCTGTGTCACCTGGTTGTAGACCTGTCAAAATGGAAATTATTTCAACTAATAATGGACTTAAGGATATTGTCACCCTTCGTCCAAAACTCCCTTTTTACTGCCTCACATTCTTTTGGGTAATAGATTATTCTTCAGTATTCAGTGACTAAATTAATCAACATTTACACATATGTCATCTTACAGGTGACATCATAATTGTGATTTTGGGGCAAAAACTGAAAAATCAGATTCTCGAATTTCCCTTTTACCTGAGTACCCACGATTACTGTTTCAACGCTGATTGAATGAATCCTGCCAGTAATTTTTCTTAAAGGTCATCGTTCAGATTTTATCATTGATAAAGCAAAATAATGCCTTTGTTTAATGAAAATCTGTAATTAGGGGCTCATAATTCCATAACAAAAAAATTTAAACCAAAATGATGGGATGGGTTTGTAGTCCATACACTCGTTATCAACTCATGAAAAAATCTTGTTCTGGGATGAAGTTACGCCCCATACTGATTGCTATCTCACCTCAAAATAGAAAGGCGTTAAATTGATGATTAAAGCTTTGAGTTGCCTATGCTTATACATTGCAGCAATGAAGTATAAACGTTGATATTATATATTTTCGAGTTTCTTTTTATTGTTTTAAGTCAGCACAAGGATAGATGCATTACTGAATAATTAAATTGAAGAAAAAAAATCATTTTCAGGATCTGGATGATAATGAAGGGTTACAATAACCTTAACTCTACATTAAAGTTTGTCTGTACATTTTCTGTTGGTTTTTCTTTCTGGCATAAACATGTACACATGCTTGCTTATCAGCAAAGAATTTCCAGACTGAGTAATAAGAAGCTGCTTAATTTTAGCATGGTGGTTGGTGGGCTTGTATTGTAGTGGTAATGGTGATCTGCATGGTAGTTTTTCAGGTGTTGGCAAATGTCAACATGGTCATCTAATTCAACTGATTAACAAAGAATGCTAAGTCTTTTGGGGATAGCTGTACAGAAATGCATGTATGTTTATTTGAATATTAATTTGAATTTGCTATGAATATCGAGTTGTGGTGTATTGATTATTGCAGCTATTTTTAGCCTTGGAAGTGAAAAAGATGTCATGTATGATAAGTGCTCAGCAGCATTATGGCTTCACAATGAATATCCAATCATTTATATTTCTTCATCAAAACAAGCATCCACATGTACCTGTATAGCTGCATGTATGCACATGTGCAGCACACCTCCATCTGATTTTTTTCCGGTTTGGTATTAAAGTTTTATTTATTTATTTATTTATTTCTATAAATTTAAAGTGTTTGTCAGTAAAAGAACAATGTGCTCAAATTAAATAATGTTGTTTATCTGAAGAAAAGGTTTTTAAAAAGACAAGATCTGTGCATTACTGACTGATGGATATGGTGATATGGATATTTTAGGTCACAGTGAGCCAGCAGCCAGTGAGCTAGGAGAGCCAGCAGAGGGCTCTGGTGCAGCAGAGGGAGAGGGAGCTGCAGAGAAGCCTGCAGAGGGTGCTGCTGAGGTAATAACAGTTGAGAAGGTTTCTCATCCTAGCATTATCTTAATGTAACACTTTTTGTCTATTTTGTATGTGTTCTAAATTTTAGGGCAAGACATTTACATGTAATATACAAAACCTCTTCAGCTTTTTGAAAAGGATAGATTGATTCTTCTTAGTAGAGATATATTGTCTAATTACTCTGAGAGAAATAACAATACTTCTCTAAATTTTAATCTTTCGTTAATGCTACATGTAGAAAGAAATTACTCTAAATGTGTAACACTATTATTTTCCATATCTGATTGTGTAATACTGTCTTTTGCTGCCTTTCGTTAACTTGCTAAAATTGAAATATTTTACTAACTTTAAGAAAACTGAAATGGTTTATGAACCAGAAACGGATGATGAGGAGGATGAGGTAGAAGAACAATGTAGAATATTGAACCTTTATCCTGGATTTGATGTTACTCCATATTAAGTTTGCCTGCAGCCTATCAATATTATTTTTTGTCTTGCATATCTACTAGTAAAAAATGATAAATATTTGCCTATAAATTTTTGAAAGTGTAACAGAATGCATTGGACACCTTCTTTTTGCATCTTTTCTTTTTACTCTGCCATTCAGCGAGGAATCCTTTATTTGTGTAACGTGTTTTAGACTCCTGCAACTATTATCTTTTCCTGTGTTCTGTGGATAGCCGTTTTGATTCCTTTGTTTTTTGTTTTTTTTAAATAGAAATAGTTTGTTGGATGAAAATTTTCTAGTGATTGGGCAGTATGGTCATGTTCATTTTGACATCCTACATATGTTATGCGGTAGTAATGTAGTTATTCTTCTGTAATACACACACACAAACACGCACACACACACACACACATATATATATGGTATTGTAATTATTCAATCTTTTCAAAAGCAAATATTGTGAATTTTACAGATACTAATTTCTTATATTTAGAACATACCTATTAAGTGGTAGCAAGAAAATGAAAAAGCAGGCTACTGTACAGTTCTATTCCATGCAGTAAAGCACCACTAATGCTATACAGAAATATAATTTTTTTTAATTACAAAATTATTTATCTGAAAGTTTGATATTTTCCCATTGAAAAGATTGAGTAATTACCCTACTTGCTATAAAATATAGGAGAAAATGGTTATTAATAGATTTAAATAGTTAAGAAATACTCATGCTGTCTATTCCAGGCAAGAGATGATGGAGCAACACCTGCCCCTGCCAAGCCAGAGAAACTGACTAACCAGTTCAACTTCAGTGAAAGAGCTTCTCAGACGTACAACAACCCTTATAGAGTAAGTTCTTCAACAGTAGATTTGATAACATATGGGGACCACTTAAAAACTACTATTAAACAGTTTAATTAAGATGTCCATAAATAAATTTAAAATGTTAATGGTATTAAAGAATATTCAATGCATTATTCATGTTTTAGGAACGTGGCACTGCTACAGAACCCCCACCCAGGCTCAACTTTTCAGCAAATGTCTCACAGTGGGAAATCTTTGATGCATATCAAGAGGATTTTGCCAAACAAGTATGTAGATGTTATTTCTATCAGCTTTTTTTATGTACAGACACATTGTGTCTTTACATACATAGCCATCACCTGTATCTGTCGTCTGCATCATAGCCTTGCACTTTCAGAGGTAACATAATTAGTGGAAAACCGTTTGACCTTTTGTCTTGAAACTTACAGAACTGATGAATATTCATAATAAGTTATGCTGTTTTTTTGCTTTTTCAGCATACATGCAATACAGATAACACATAAGTGAAAAGGCAGTTGATCTATTGCCTTTAAAATAATGAAAAAACTTGAATCTGATACTGGATCTTACTTGAAATGTACATCACTATGTTTCAACCTTCTCACAAGGTCTTCCTCAGGTGAACTGAGTTGTCACAATTTTTTGTGAAATTTTTATTTTCGTCATTCTGACATTTTTAATATGTGAACTTGATATCTTATTGGCATCAAGCCTAATACTAATAACATATTTCTGATGTATTATTGTATCATAATTGATATATTTACCTATTTTGTGCATTTTTTTTTTTTTTTGTTTGTGCATTTATTTGTGCTTTTTCTGTACATTTGACAGTTTTGCTGCCTTGTTTTTTTTTTTGGGGGGGGGGGCAGAAAACAAATAAAAAATAAATTCAGTCAGTGAAATATTTATAAGTTAGTCTGATTTATGATGATAATGTCCATTTAAAGTAACTGATTTAAATAATTAAAGGGATAACAACTGTTCATATGAAATCCTTGTTTCACTATAAATTGATTGTAAACAACTCATAGAAATATAATGAATTCTATTTTACCACCAAAACAGCAGTTAATGCAATAATTCTGGAATTTGTGCTTGTCATCACTTCATGTGACCTCCATAGATGGCTACACTTTGAGAGAATTCTTAAGAGAATATTACAAAAAACCAAACTCTTTAGAAAAAAACCAGGGAGTAACCTTGAATGTTGGAATGGATTCATTAACCATTGGTAAATATGGGATAACCATCCTTTTATCCCAGGAAAATCCAAAATGAATAGTTGTTATCCCTCTGACTTGTGTTAAGAATGACCTTACATACGTTCAATTTGTTCATACAATAATTTTGACCTAGCCATTTGTGTATTCTTTTACAAAGCAAAGTGCAGAGCAGTTGGCAGCCTCTTATGGCCTCCAGAAGGTCTTGGTTTTTAAGGCTGTGAATAAGATAGAGGAGGTATTGAGCACTGTATTAGATGGTCATTGATGGAAACATAGTGCATATACACCATGCTATATGTTTATGTGTGTACTGTGATGTGCACATGAGTACAGCACCACCTCCATATCCCAAATCACATTTCAAAAAAAAAAAAAATTAATTATATTTTATTTCATATTTGTAGGTATCCTGTTTTGTGGGCACTTCTTTTGTTTGCAAATTTTTATGATATCCATAGGTTTCATTATATTTGTTCCTTTCCTACCATTGTGTCAAATGTGTTCATCAAATAGCTGCACTGATGGTTGAGTTTGACTTGATTACCATCAAAAACAATTGGAAATGTATGCATTAAATTGTATGTAGAATTGCAAATTGTTCAAACATCATAACTTTGTATCTTACTTGGATTAAGGATATATTTACTAAAATTAAGTATTTGGTATGAAATTATTTAGGAAAAGAATAAAGAGAAGAAAGTTGTTCCTGGAAGGAAAGAAGAAGATACAAAGAAGAAAAAATTGACTGCAGTTGAGGCTCAAGTAAGATTTTTTTTTTAATTTTGCAATCAAACAGCCTCAAATGTTTTGAACACTAGAGTTTGAATTAAAAGATAAAATATACTTTCTGTCCAATTTTCTGACAGTTTGTTTGTGAATGCGTGTTTTAGTTTTGATGAACTTTGTAAAACTTGAAGAATATTAACTGCTGCAGCTAATGATTACTTGTTTGTTCTTTTGAAATTAATTTTTTTGTTTCCAGGGTGACGATATCTCCAAAATTGCCAAGTCTGCAAAGATTATTGAACGAATGGTAAACCAGAACACATATGATGACATTGCACAAGGTGAGCAAATACTGTGATTCTTTCTCTGGGTTTACTGCATGTTTAAAATTCTAAACTGCATGCTTGGATATAATCAGTATTCTTGTATCTAACTTATATATTGCTTTTTGTCAGTCATTCATAAAAGGACGACATTGAGATTATGTTTAGGTAGTATATCAAAGTGAAAAACAATTGTTCTTCATGTTCTGCTTTCTGCATTAATATCATTTTAGACTTCAAGTACTGGGAAGATGTATCAGATGAGTACAGGGAGCAAGAGGGTACATTGCTGCCTCTGTGGAAGTTTTCTTATGAGCGTGCCAAAAAGTTGGCTGTCACCTCTATATGCTTCAGTCCTAGATACAAGGACCTATTTGCCGTTGGGCATGGATCCTGTGAGTAAAATTTCATATCTTAAATCAGCAAAGACATTATCATAAGTAAGATATCAAATACCCTTGAGTTGACAGCTGTGTATTTTGGTAAAAATGTTTAGGTTATCAAATTGACTTAACACATTGTAGTTTGTTTAATCATTAGACTATCATGATTTTTATTATTTTTTTTTTAGATAAAAGGTTTTAATTTTATACAATACTAACTTTTTCAGAGATACATTGAAATTAAGTTGATGTTTTTTTTTTTTTTTTTCAGACGACTTTCTTAAACAGACCCGAGGAATGGTCCTTTTCTACACCCTGAAAAATCCGTCCTACCCAGAATTCATCTTCTCTACAGAGAGTGGTGTCATGTGTCTGGACATCCACCCAGAACACCCATACTTAGTAGCTGTGGGCTTTTATGATGGCAGCGTGGGAGTGTATAATCTCACTGAGAACCAGAATGCTCCAGTTTATCTTAGCACAGCCAAAAATGGAAAGCACACTGACCCAGTGTGGCAGGTAATAGATAACAAAGCAGTTTTTTTAATGTTCCTTAAATATCAGAAATGAACAGTGTAATGTTTATTGCAACTTGGTTTTTTATCGTTTTAAAAGTTTCTGCAGGCATAGTGTATTAAGGTGACCATTTATTGGTGAAATTGTGTTCTTGAAGCTTATCACGAACCCCCTTGATATAAACTTTTGTTTGTTTATTTCCAAGGTGCGCTGGCAAAAGGATGATCTTGACAACAATTTGAATTTCTTTTCAATTTCTTCTGACGGCAGAGTTGTGGCCTGGACACTAGTTAAGGTGAAAAAAAAAGTTTATGTTCATTATTCCTCAGAAAAATTAGTAAGTCAACTCAGAATGTGACATACTACATGTACATTTTAAACAAAACATTTGTTGAATTTGTTATGATTATCTGTATGATATTTCTTTGCGTCTACTTATTGGGTATTAGTTTGTATTGTTTAATTTCAGAATGAACTAGAATACTATGATGTGCTGAAGCTAACTCTAGAGGGGGCTGCACAGGATGGACCTGATGGAGTGCAATTATTTAGTTTAGGTAAAGACATCCATTGATCATGTTAGATTTGCTTTAAAAATCAAAGCTACTGATCCAAAGAAATCTTGCAGTGGCCTTCTCTTTTTAATGAAAGGGTTGCTGATATGTAATTTCAAAACTAACATAAACTTTTTTCCATTTCATATTAATTGCAACTTGCTGGTATGCAGTTACCCTTGTACCTTGATTGTTACAATCAAGCAAATTCAATATACTTCAAAACAGCTTTCTTTTAGATGAACAGTGGGGTATAATAATCTTTTGGTTGCGCATTTTCAGGCTGTGGCACCTGTTTTGACTTCCACAAGGACACAGACTACCTGTTTCTTGTGGGCACAGAGGAGGGCAAGCTTCATAAATGCTCCAAAGCATACTCCAGTCAGTTTCTGGATACCATTGATGCTCATCATATGGCAGTGTACAAAGTGGCCTGGAACCCTTACCATCCTAAAATATTCATCACATGTAGTGCAGACTGGACTGTGAAAATCTGGGATCACAATATCAAGTGAGTTTTAAACCCTCTCAACTTTTGGTTATGTGGTTTATCCGTATATCATTATATTAAAGAGGTTGGTGACAGCAAACAGCAAGAGAATCTTGGGGCTTTAAAAAGTAAATTTAGTAAATTTGCTTTTGCTCTTGCATATAATTTTTCTTTTTTCATTGCAGAGAGCCCATGTTCACTTTTGATCTGAACAGCTCAGTAGGAGATGTTGCCTGGGCACCTTACTCTTCAACAATATTTGCTGCTGTCACTGCAGATGGAAAGGTGGGCTCATGAATGAAATGGACACATAACATACAATTCAGAATTCCCACTTTTGACCCTAATGTCATTTGTACCCCCAGGCATATAATATGTCATTAAACAAAGCATCATAAAAGTATTTTTTGTAGGATTTTGACCTCCATTTAGACCTATTATTATACATGCAGTAGTAAAGACTATGACTGGGTTCCCATACTTAGATCGATCCATCTGGATTGACCTAACTCCCTGGGGGTTCATGCTAAATTGCTATCAGATCAAGAGGCTTAAATGTCTGTTACACCTACCGAATCAGCAAGGGGTAAAGTTAATTACCCCCTAACAGTTTGACGGACGTTTAAGCCGGTTAGTTTGACAGCAATTTAGTGAGACTCCCCAGGGAGATAGATCGATCCAAATATCTGTGGGAATGGTCGCTATGAGTGTACAAGTATTGCAACTACAGTGATTATGATTGTATAGAAAATATAAACTTGTGATCCTCTTTAAGGTGCATGTTTATGACCTGAATGTCAACAAATATGAGGCTATATGTGAGCAAGCAGTGGTTGCCAAGAAAAAGACCAAACTCACACACATAGGCTTCAATCCATCCCATCCCATTATTATGGTTGGAGATGACAGGTGAGAAATTTATGAAAACACGTATGTGAGTTTGCTTAAACTACAAAGAAAATGTTAATTTTTCTCTGAGAATTCTATAGAGTGCAAGAAGTTCATTATAATGATATCTTGTTCATATTTTATGGCATATGTATTACACTTTTTTCTAGGGGATATGTGACAAGTTTGAAGCTTTCACCAAATCTGAGAAAAATGCCAAAGGTAAGTTTTTCTTTTGCAAGTTTATTAATGTATCCAAATATTTTAATTAATAGCAATGATTATCTATTTATGCTTCATAGAAAGCCAAAACTACAATACCAGAATATATTTTTGATTGTTCAGAATCCTCCTTAATTAAATAATTTGCCTTTATTTTCAGGCCAAAAAGGGACAACAAATTGAGCAAGGACCAGAAGTGGAAATTGCCAAATTGGATAAAATTTTATCTTTGGTTCGAGAGCCAGAGCCTGCTAAAAAGGCCTGAGTAAAGTGCCAATAGTACGGAAAAGATACTTTATGTATTTCTTGTGGAATGAAAAGTTGTACCACCTTACAGGAGAAAACAATTATTTTTAATTTTTAAAAGTAGAACCAAGATATAAGGCACTTTGAAAACTGTGATAAATGTTTAAATAAGAGACAGTGCACTGTGTAGTGCAATTTCTGTCCAGCACCCCAAACCCTCTACAATCTTGTGTTCTGTTCTTGTGTTCTGCAGGGGGATATACTTAGGTTTGTATTTTCAATAGCAGTAGACCCTTTTTCAGATTTATCAACTTAACAGCACTTCATTCTGACAATACAAAATGTTAATGTAAAAAGAAAATGCAAAAATGTTTGTGTTGTTTATATCTTATGTTTTTATGATCAAAATAAATACAGTTTACAGTACATATGTATCAGGGTTGATGGAAATATTCACTTATACTCCACAACTCATTTCATGTATCCATGCACTGGCACCCTCTGTGGACCACCTTGTGGCTTTTAAAACTTGACGTTTATCCCACATGTACAAATTATACATACTCTAACCTTTACTGGACCTAAAGACACCCATCGATCATCAGTACGTCATAGCTAAAGTAACATCAAATAAAAGAAATGTAAAAGTCTCTTTGATTAATTTAAAAGTAGATGAAGCAGAGGTTAAGTGTGTTTTGATAATGTCTCTTGGTTATATGTTGATATTTTATCAAATCAACCATTTGGTAACATTTCTGCCTGCCTCAAGTCTGTTCTTTACCAATCTCTCACAACACTTCATTTGCAAGGTTCCTTTTAAACACAAAAAAGGGATGAAATTTTATTGAAATAACCTTTAAGGACTTAAATGGAAAGCACGGAATGCATAAGGAATTTATTTATAACATGATGTAAACAATAAACCAAACAATAAAAAAAGACAACACAATAAAAAATATATAAAAAGGCAATTCTCATAAATCCTTGATGTAACAATTTTATTTTAAATAAATATCTAAGTGTAAGAGGAAAAAGTCATGCAAGACCAATTATAGTGGACTTGGGCAACCATGCAGCCATTTTTTCTGTCATAGATAACATTCTAATAGATATAATATTAATAGATATTATTGGCACTTTGTTTTTTTTAAGACTCCAATTTAATACAGTACTTGCCCATCAGCATACAAACTTACACTCCAGTTTCAATATCAAATTAAGTTGTTGGAGTTGTGGCTAAGAATTAATTTTCAGTGGTCACAATATCAGAATTCACACAATTTTTTCTCCTGAACATGAAACATTTCCTTCAAACACTTTTTCAGACCAGGTGCTATAGGTAACCTTTCAATACTGCTGTACTTCCTTCCTATTGCTGTCCATATACAAAGCCTGCAAGTGTGGACCAGGCTTTGGTATCTTGCTGGCATCAGCTGAAACAAATGAGTTTGACTCTGCAGATCACAGTGTTCTGTATCTTCTACTCCTTCTCCTGATATATGGATCATATGTGGATCAATCTTATGCCTTACTTTAAGCAGGGAAGGAACTGGATTTTCTAAAGCAGCCTGTGCTGCTTTAAAACTTTCTCTCTTCATGAATGCTGCCAGTAATGCCACTGGTTTCAAGAACTGGTCCAATATAATATGCACACATTTTGGTTCATCAGTATATCTGGTCAAAGAAATTCTTAGATTAGAGTCTATGGATGCAATGTATTCATTAACAGGAAACCATAACATTGGGATTTCATCCAAGGTCACCTTCTTACTATCTGCCTTGCCATACACAATCTCAGTCACTACCTGCCCAGCCACTGTCTCACTTACCACATCACTGACTACTGTCTCACCAATTACACCACTGACCACTGTCTGACCAGCTACACCACTGACCACTGTCTGACCAGCTACACCATTGACCACTGTCTCACCAACCTCAGCACTGACTACTGCGTCACCAACCACATCACTGATCACTGTCTCACCAACCTCATCCACAACCCTTGCTTCAGCATCAACAGTCCATTTTTCTTCATCGTTGACCTGGATTTTGAACCCTAAATCTGGATCAGCACCATTCCTTATAAAAAGGAGAATTAATCTCTGAAAGAAGTCAACTGTATTTTCTGTTACATTTCTGTCACCAGTTAATCCACTTACACATGTCATAAGTCTTAGCAAGAGATGAAAGTGATTAACAACTAACAGCTGGTCTACATGTCCATTGAGCAACAAGGACAAGTACTGGATGACTGTCTCAGAATACACCTTGAAATGTTCTGGAGGACAGTATCCAAACAGATTCTTCAAAATTTCACAAAATTCAGGAGATTCCATAATAAATTTGTAATGAAGTATCAGCTCTAAGCACTTGAAGTGTTCCTCAGAATATTCATTGAACTGCCATATTTTTAACATGGCCTGGTAGATAAGTGTTGCAATGGGACTTGTTGTGTAATCAGTGTTCTTCACTAAAGCAGAACTACAGGTTACTCCATTATCCAACAAAACTTTAGTCACTTCTAACAAGTGTTTGTTTCTCTGGCTATAAGGCAAGTAACCATCAGATGCACTAAACAGAACAGTCAGAGGATGTGCACCATGAAATAAACCCTGTATATTAGCACCGTAATAAAACAGAATCTCCAAACATTTAGCCTGCCTTCTCTTGATGGCTTCTTCAACTGCCCCTTGCTTCTCCTCCAAGCTGATGTCTGGGTGTTTTCTCAGAATCAACTCCAGGGCTTCACTTGATCCTATAATGCATGCACGTTCAACCAAACTTCTACTCCTGGATCTTACAAACTTGGACAAAAGCAGCAGCTGAACACATCTCAGCTGATCTCCCTTTGCTGCTGCATCCAGAGGTGTAAGCATACATGCTGTCCTTTCATATATTGGTGGCTTAGAATTATATTCACATGTACATAAATTCGGATAGCACAGGTGACCCATTAGAAGATCATTTGTTTGACTTTCCTCTGTAAGAAACCCAACAATGGCAGTATGACCAGTGTAACAGGCTAACTGGAGGTAGTCATTACATCTGGGTTTATGAGGAGTAGAAAAATATCCATGCAAGTGAAAGTACATGACAGCTTCTGTGTTACCAGCCAAAATTGCATGGTGCATGCAATCCAAGCCATCTGCACCTATCCACTGAGTGACAACCTGTTTATTGTTACTGCCAATAGCATTCAGCATCTCTTTTAACTCTGGAAGTGGATCACACCTCTGAATAGTCTGCTGTATGGCTAGCATTTGGTCATCTAAGTTCACAGCTCCAGTGCTTTGGTGCATAGATTCAGCTCCTGTCATCATATCTTGACAGAAGTTTTGACTGATTTTGTCCATTATGTGACCTGAAAAATATAAAGCATGAGAAAGCTGAAAATTAGACAGAGGTTTAATATAACAAATGTTTAAAATTCATTTTAAAATACTAAACTGATTTTGATGGGGGTTTACCTTTCAGCACAATGGTAGATTAATAATGTATTCTAGACTCAAGTTGTTGTACAACGACTTGAGTCTAGAATACATAATAAATCTACCACTGACATAACGTATGTTTCTTAAAAGATTCGTTTATCAAATCAAGGTGACTGCAGAGGGTGCTTGGTGCTACACATATTTATTGTTATTTTATTTATTTATTCGTATTAGGTGGGTTACCTATCAGCAGTATAAAACTGAGTGAGGCAACAATTTACTTAGTTTGTACTACTGAGTATGTATCTGCATTTAAAACAACTCTCTTAATGATGCACTGCCGCTTTTATGCTTAGATGATTCGTGTAACAATTTATAATGATAATTTACCTGATAACAATATAATGATAACTGACCTGGATGTCAAATAGACTGGCGAAAATAATTTCTCTGCAGTTTTGTGAGGAACATAATTTTCCTCTTCACGTTCCCCGGGTGATTTCAAATCGAGATTGCTACATCCGCATCCGGGCATCATCGGGGAACAAAATATAGGAGAAGGAGACGTGTCGTTACTTCAAAGGTCCTTTGAAAAAGTAACTATATTCCTAGCAGAGGGGCGTTCGCTGGCTCTTAGTCAGTCGTAAAGGTAGGGCCTTTAACATGAGTGAACCAATGGTTTATATTTAATTTCCTCAGCTTTTTTGGGGGGATGTGGAAATACTGGACAAGTCAATGTTTTTGTAACTCAAAGCCAGCTTGAGGTCACAGACACTTGACGGCTGAGGAGTAGCGAATCGATGATGTGTCTGGTAAAATCGATTACACCGACAATTTTTATTAAATGGGGTTTTATCCGTACGTTTTCAAAGTGAAACTGTAGCTTGTACACATTTACATACCTAAATATCGACCTTGACAATGAAAGTAAACATTTTTTTCAATTTTATGTGCTTGCAAATTTGCCATTTTATTCGGGATAGTCCCGCATTTAGTGCAAGTTCTCTGCATCAGTCATAAATGTTTCAGAGGCCCTCATTACTTAAAAAGTCTCTTTTGCCTGCAGCTTTGCTGGTCCCGCAATTTCATCAAAACGCATAGCTTGGGGAAATAAAAATAATTGTGAAGCATACTGAGTAGAACGTAAATAGCAATAAAACATGGTTGAGCTCTATTTACTTATTTTTCTGTTTGCATTTTTGAAACATTATTATTATTAATTTTAAAAGTCTGATTTCACTTCATTTAAATGACTTGCCATGTATTTTCTGTATTATATGTTTTTAGACAGTATTATCTTTGCTTTTTAAGCTCAAAATGGCATCAAAATTATTTTTGCTGGCACAAAGTCAACTTTGTTGTTAATATATTAAGAACAGTAAGGTGGGGGAAGAGTTGTTAATAATGTTTTGTCGTCAATCTGATTTTGACAAGGTTGTGTCATAATTTGTATTGTTAATGTGATCATGCTTGCAAATTTACAATATGTTGTAGCTTTTATTTCCATTGCAGCTGTCACCATGGCTGACTTTGATCCATGTGAATGTGTTTGGAACCATGAAAGTGCTATGCAGAGACTCATCAATCTGGTAATTAATATCTTTTGGTTTCTTTTTGTGCAGGGTGGTTAGTTTTCTTCATAATAGTCATTGAAGTCTATGTTTACACTTGGCAGTAAAATAAACTTGATGGAATAACAACTGCTTATATTTAAAACATTTATTGGCAGATTTATTAATAAAACAGTACTTTATTAAAATACTTTTGCAACCAACATTTGCATCTGTTTGAATTTGCAATTGTGTTGAGTATTATGAAATGCAGCTAACAATGGAGGTATGCATTTTCTATCTCATCAAATCATATTTACCAATAGATGAAAAATATATCTCCTGTAACATAGAATTCTTTCTGTAGTAAACATTATTGTTGCAGTTGAGGAATTCCCAGTCCTATTGCACTGACAATGAGTGTGTACAAGATAGTAAGTATATATGAATAATTTGTGATATGGATTTTATAGGATGTGTTTGAAAATGACTTCATCACAGGCACTAGTGATTTAAAGGGAGTGGAGTCATGAATTCATACAGTGTGACTAGATTAGCATAATTATAGTGCCCAGACCACTTATCTGTCATGGGCAAAATGACTGGTGCATATAGATAAAACCCCATACTGAAGTTAATCTGTAATTGTTAAAAAAATAAAGTCTCCTCTTTAGCAAATGTACCTATTTTTTGTGTCATGGCAATAACTCACAGAATGTTATTTTTAATAGTCATTATATGTAGATATAAGTGTATAAATACACAAGTGCAGTCCATGCTAGTTAAGAATTTTAAAATGTCATTATCTTGAGACCATTTTGATAGGCTATTAGTACATTTAGTTTGGCACTGGATTTTTCTAACAATGCAGATAAGCTGGTTAATGTCCTTTTGACATATTTAGGGTATTATGTAACCGGGCAACATAAATAATAATAATAATAATAATGATGATTTTCCTCAATATTTGACAGAATGTTTTTGGTAAGCACTGCTCTTCCTTACAGGTCAACATAGTAAATTTACATTGGCAAGGTTTAACATTTTTTCTCGGGGCTTTGTCAAAAAGTTTATATGCTTGTTTGTTCAAACCTGTTGTAATTTTATTGTATGCATGCCTGGTGGCAGCTATGCACATGGCTGCAAGTCCCCTTATTCTTGTGAACCATTTTGGCATAGTACCTGCCTCCCTCTCCCCCATATTTATAATCAGATGTTTATGGAAATGTTTAGATTTTAACAAGTGCTTTTCCATATGCATTTTAGTTTAAACTTCTTGTAAGATAGCAAATTAAATTTTGAAATACTTTAACACAAATCAGTTTGTAAATGTAAATGTCACAATTGAAGTAGTGATTTCTCATCAGTGTTGAGGTTGGGCTATTTTGTTGCATTTGCAGTTATAATTATAATTTATTGAACTCAGAATTTATTTATTTATATATATTTTTTTACATTTAAATGCTCTCTATCTATGATTTATATATGTAGGATAATAATAATGATAATAGTCCTGTTCAGTGCCCCTCATCCTGTATGAGGGAGCGTTGTGTCCAGATGATAGCGTGAGGGTTTGTAATATGCTCAGTTAAGTGGATCTAGGACCTAGAATGGAATGATAAGGCAACCAAGTCATAAGTGATTTAGATCACATTAAATGTGCACTATGAAATGTTTGAAAATTCACAAACAGGCACTCAACCTTGGGTCACAGATAGAGACAAACTTAGAAAAAAGTCATTCATTTAATTCTCTCTCATCGTTTTGAAATTGTAATTAAAGGTCATTTCATTTGCACTTCAGTGCCAGGGCCCAATGGTAACCCTGCTGATGGTGGTTTCAATGTGATGATGATCATGATGGCATGGCTGGTGATTGCCACAGCTCTGTTTCTTCTAAGACCAGCCAGTCTCAGGAATAGAGGAGACCAAAAACCAAGTGGAAATGGCAATAATGTAAGGATATGTCACCTCAGTTGAATACAATGTGTAGTCCATTAAAATATGTATATATCACAAACATTTGGCTATAGTAGTCATAGATGCTCTACTGGTGCATAAAAAATGCAAATTCCATGCACATTTTAACAACATTTTGCAGGGCTTTAGAAGTCCATTTTAAATCTGCTTCTTTTCTTTTTGTAACAGATTCTAAAACATGGAGAATAATTTAAACTTGAAATTGCATGAAAATGTGACTGTGAATTGCTACTAAGTTGCTACTACTGTTGCAGGGACCAAATAACCATCCTCCTGCACCACCCGTCTCATAAGTTGGATCCTTGAAGAAAATGGCTTTAACTGACAGGCACGAAAGGAAATTTCTTCATATTGCCTACATATATATATATATTTAAGATCAATTTTATTTTGATGTTGGAATATTTGGAATTCAAGACAAATTGCAATCTAAGATAGTTAATAAATTTTAGTCCGAATGCTATCTTTTAAGTCTACAGTTTCAAAAGTAAATTTGACCCAAACTGTCGTAGGTGTAAAACGAGGCATTTATATTTAACTTGGTATTAGTGTTCGACCTTCACAATAATATAAGCCTAAAATAACAGTTTACTGCCAGGTCAAAAATGAATGAGGGTTGTTTTGACTTCTTCACCCATACATATATTTATATTTTTGTCAGATATTATGTATACAATGGGGAAGGTTAAGGTATCATGTATATCTCAAAGGCATCTTGAGAAGGTGAATGGGTTATGTATTTGTTTGTTTATTCATGTCTGCTTTCCAATGTTATGAGTGTGCATGTGTATTTTATTTCTTTTTTTTTTAATTTGAAAAGGAACATACAACTTGTGAAGTACAAGTCATAAGTTGATATATTGTCAAGGTTGGTCATTTCTGTGGAAAAGTGCAATGACATATAGGATTTTCACCTGAAAATGGTCATAATCAGTATTATGACAAGTTTTGACAAAAAAACTCCTGGTACCTGAAACACAATATTAAAGTGATCTCACAGAAAAGTGTTTATTTGACCATTTTTCCTTGACACTTTGCATATTTGTAAGTCTGGCATCTTCCTAAATATTTTAAACTGTACCATAAATGGGTTGTCTTCAACAATCTATTCAGAAAACCCCTGTTCATCAGAAAGTGTTAGGTGAAATATCAAAAGTTCTTGTAATTTTTATTTTATACAGATAAAATAAAACTATTCTTGACTGAAGTATTGTGTGTGTTTTCAATTTTTGGTGAGTGTTCCAAAACGTATGCATTATTAGTTTGCTGTATGTTAAAATTATAAAACCATTGCATCTGTAATTGGGGAAACTTATCCCTGCTGATCTTAATATATTTTTAAAATGTATAAAATATTTTAAACATCTTCCCTGATAGCAATGAACATGGTATTTTAAAAGGTCCCAGTGGACAGCTGCACAAAATGTTGAAATTATAGCTATCACCCTAAACCTGGGATGTATTACAGTTTAAAAAATCTTTCAAACACTAACCATTAAGTACAAAATGTAATAAAATACTTAAAAAAAAGGATATTTTTTATGGGACTTGCTGACACCCTTTCACTAAAAAGGGACTTCTAAAATGCACCCTTGCAAATCACCCACTGGACATTTCATATCCAAATTAAAATATCAACATTCACTTATATATGTACAAACTGTGCTTAAGTAAATGTAATCCACTTTGTTTACATACAATGCAGAGAATGAAGGCTTTTTTTATTCCCTAAAACTTATTTTTTTATCTTTGACTTTGCCTCCTTAACTTTAACAAGTAAATCTCGTAATTTGTTAAAGGTGCCCACAGAATCTGGCAGATTTTCAAAAGGTAAATGCTCAGTGATGTCTTTGGCAAAGAGATCTGCTGAAGGTAGATTGGAGGGAGTGCTGAGTGAAGTCTCCAGAATTGGAGTTCCATAAGATAGACCAACAGATGAACTGCGTGACTGTGACTGAGGGGTGTTTGACCACGACTGAAACGAGGTATTTTGTGCCGCAACACTTTGTTCCAAAGTTTGTCCTCTTTCTGTATCATCTGGACTTTGTGGAGGGGACTGCTGCCCTACATTCTCACTTTCATCTCCAGAGCAACTGTCAATCACTTGAACCTCACTGTCTTCACCTTCCTCAGCCATGATTTGAGCCAGCAGCTGCTTACGTTGTTCTTCCAAGTCATCTATGTCAGAAGGGGTACCTTCTCTGGTCCCCTGACATGATGACTGGTGACTCACACTGCCACTTCTACTCCCTGGACACCTGAACTCTTCATCAGACAACCTGCTCTGTACACTTTTTTGGACATCACTCTCTGATTGCACTGAGCTTCTGCGGCTTGAAGATGTGGAGGGATTTTGCTCAATTCCTGCAGCACCTATGTCAAACATATGTGAGTCTAAATTATACGAGGTCTTGGAACATTCAGGAGATGGGGCACCTGCTGCTTCACATTGTCCTTCATACAATCCATAATACCTCTGGCAGCACCCACTGGAAACTTGTTTACCCACACTAGACAGTTTAGTATTTAAGTTAGGGGATAACTGTAGGTTTGCACAGTCACCAAATGATTGATAGTCATCAAATTTCTGAGGGGGTCCTTGCTGTTCAAAATATGTTAGTGTCTGGAAATTGTGAGAGATGCTCTCTTCACTAGTAGAAGTGCTCAAAGAAACAGACAGTTCTTGTGTCCAGACTTGAAGGTTTTTACCAAAAGATAAAGGAGAATTTAAACTGGGTTCAGGTTCAGCAAGAGCTTCTGAAGACAATGTGGTTGGAACCTGTACGTTTGAAAGTGTATTAGCAGGCAAAGGGAAAGAAGCTGGTGTGTAATAAGGTGTATTAGCTGGCAAAGGGTTTTGAACAAGAGCGTGGGGAGGTGAATTAGCTGTCACAGCATTTTGACCTAGGGTGTGGGGAAGTGTATTAGCTGGCACATGGGGTGGAGCTGGGGTGTGGGGAGGTGTTTCAGCAGGTAAAGAGGGTGGAGCTGGGGTGTG